>PVLA01012897.1:0-40797 GCA_004027455.1 Hydrochoerus hydrochaeris | reverse complement strand
TCTTTACTAGTTATTTCTATCTTTACATGGGAGACTACTTCTAATTTGATTTCCTCTATAGCCTGATGCAGTTGTTTTTTTATTTCACTGGGTATCTTTTCAGAGATTCCCGGTGTGTTGCTTTTGGGGTCCTCTATTTCAATGTCTCCTATACTTGCTTCTGGTGAACTATATGTTTAAGACTGCATTTTGCTTTTTCATTTTGTCATTTTCACTCTGCCTGGTGTTTTCTATGTGTAGGAGGGGATCACACACACTCTTTTCAGACACAACAAAGTCGTACAGTTAGTTGTAGGGTGTTTTACTACTGGCCCTATTTATCCCCTGTACACCTCTATTTTAGGGGTATACTCACTACACTGATATAGTCAATCTGGTGTAGTCCAAAGTTCACCACCTGGGAGCAAAATTCCAAATTTTCTCACACTAACTGGATACCGCTGAGATCTTCTGATGTTCCAGGTGGGAGGGCGGGCCCATCTGTAGCAGTCCAGGGCAGTTTTCAGTCTTGGGCCGGCCTCCTCGATGTTCCCGGTGGCAGGGCAGGCCCACAGGGGAGGTTGCGGGCAGCCTACCCCTGAGGTGGGCTTGCGCTGAGTTCCAGGTGGCAGGGCGGGCCCTTGGTGGAGGTTCCGGGCAGCCTACCCCTGATGCAGGCTTTCGCTAAGTTCCCTGTGGCCTCAATAATTTTTTAAAGGGCTCTTTGTTATGGAAATACCTTATTTCTCCTTCAATTTTAAAAGATAGTTATATAGCATATATCAGTTGAAAGTTGTTTTAGGCTGTGAAACACTTCACTCCAAGTTCTTCTGGTCTTTTAAGGTTTGGGTGAGAAGCCTACTCTTAATTCTCAGTGGGTTTTCCTTTATAAGTGATTTGTTGCTTCTTTCTACCAACTTTTAAGACTGTTGAAATTTTGGGATTTTGATTATGATGTGTCATGGAGAGGTTCTTTTTAAATTGTGGCTGTTTTGGTTCTATATGCCTGTTTGTTAAATTGTTTTCTCATATTTGGAAAATTTTCTGCCTTTATTTCAGTAGAAAGGTTTTGCATCATTTGTGTCATTGTTATAGGCAACTGAGTTAGAAATATTACAGGCAGTTAGACAGGATGGACCCTCCAACCTTGGAAGAGACAGATACCTCTGCTGTGGGCCAGATCTCAGAACAAAAGGAATAATAAATGCAACCACACCTTAAGTATAAACATCAGGGATTGATATTCTAAATAGGTATGGATCACCTCACCTAGAGGAAACCAGGATTCACCATCCCAATCCCATACAGAAAGAGTCACTGCTCTTTAAGCATGCCACATTGCTGTGTGACTCCCTTCCCCATTTGTCCCTGATTTAATCACTTTTACCTGAACAATTAACCTTATTGGCTGACCATAGTTCTGTCCCATCTCATGCCTGCCTGCCTTGTAAATTCCCATTTTCCCCCATTTTGGTTGTCATCTTGTGGTTTGGCTCTAACCTCATGGTTTGCTCTGTAAAATCTCTAGAAAAGACAGTCTTTGGCAACCCACTTGGGATCCCTTCTGTCTGTCTCAGACAGAAGCTTTCTTTTTCTAAATAAATATATTCTACTCTTAACCTTTGTTGTTCCTAAAATTCATTCTTCAATTTAGATAACATGAACTCATACTGGACATCTAATAGGTTGGGAGTTGCATTCCTCTTTATCACTATCTTCTGATTTGTTACTGATTCCAGTTAATATTACTTTTTTTGTGTCATCTCTCGGGTGTTTAATCAGTTTTTCTGGTCTCCTGTTGTTTTTAAGGTATCTCTGAGTAAGTGATCACTGATTTTAACCCTGTCTTCTAGATCTCACTCTCTAATCTTCTATTGGTCACTTCTGCTGCCTGTGCTTTCAATATAAATTTTAATGTCTTAGATTTTTGTTTGGTCCCTGACTCATAAATATTCAAGTTGCAAACTTTTACAGGTATAGTATATAAGACTCATTTTGTTGCTTAGAAGTGAATTCAGCCTATAAACAATTCTCTCAGAATGGAACTTGTTCATAAGTTTAGTATCGGGGACCTGGCCAAGATTTCCAGCTGCCTGTGTGAGGGGGTACAGCAAAAGGATGAAATAAGAGACACACAAATTTAGTAATGCATGATAGGGTACTGGGAGGTCAATGCCTCATGATGGGCAAAGCCAAAGACACTCTAAGCTAACCACTATTTATTGGCCAGTGTAGGGGAGGGAGGAGGATGCTTTTCTTGGAACTGCTTAGAGGCTGTGGTAGAATGGGTAAGTTTAACATCATAAAGGAAGCAAGCCAAGATCATCCCACATGACCATGCTAATTTCATTGACTGAGAGGAAGATGATTTCTGCACCCCAAAACCAGCACACAAGGAGAACCTAGAACAAATACTATGTCAATTTTTAATTCCTGGTCCCCAGCAGTTGGGGACTTGTACATTGTCATGGACTCTAATTTTTTTACTAATCTGGTTGTTCATCTTTTTTTTATCATTTTGTTTAGTTCAGCTAGATTTTTATTAGTGCTTTCTGTAAAATCAAATCTACCATCTGTTTAGTTATGTCTTGTATGAACTTGCCAGTCCCATTATTGATCTGTTTTTTATCATTTTGAAAAACTCACTTATGTGACTTTGTTTTCTCTCTTGATGCACTATGGATCAACTTTGTAGTATTCGGTAGTTTTTAGAGGCATTTTAGTGCCTTGTCCTCTTGATATAGGAGGAAGAAACTCCCAGCCTACTAGATGTGTCCAGTATGAGTTTATGTTCTCTAAAATAGAAGAATTAATTTTAGCAACAATGGAGCAGAATGTATTAAGAATGGAATATATTTATTGAGAGAAAGGTTCTGTTTGAGAGAGACAGAAGGGCTCCTGAATGGATTGCCAAGGACCCTGTCTTTTCTAGGGATTTTATAGAGCAAAACCCCAAGGAGAGGTGGATCCAAGGTGGGGGAAAATAGGAACTTGCAAGGTGGACATGAGGTGGGACAGAACTATGGCCAACCAATAAGATTAATTGCCCAGGTAAAGTTGATAAAATTGGGGACAAATGGGGAAGCAGGGACAAATGGGGAAGCCAGGCATATAGCAAGTGGGCATGAATACAGAACAGGACCTTTATCTGCAGGGGATGAGTTGGTGACTCCTGGCTTCCTCAGAGTGATAAAGATCTGTTTAGAATATCAATCCCTGATGTTTATCCTTAGGAAGTATATGGGTGCATCTGTTTTATCTTTTGCCTTGAGGTCTGGCCCACAGCAGAGGTGTCTGTCTTCCCCACAATTGCAGGGTATTTGGTCTTCTGCACTGGCTTCTTCGAGGGCCTAGCCATCTGACTGCCTATAATATTTCTATCTAACTCAGCTGCCTGTAACACTCTTATGTTCCTGTTTTGTATATCTCTGTGTGTGTATGTGCATGTTTGTGTTTGCTCATGCATTGAGATTTCTGGATTAGTTATAATGGAAAGACAGAGTTGCTAGCATGGAGAACTCTTTAGTAAATATCTACTTTTCTGTGATACATTTTGCCATGGCTAACTATAGACCTTTGCCTCTGTCCAAAGATCCAACCACCTCTGTTAATTCAGGAGGCGAGGCTGCAGTGTAATTGACCTCACATTCAGTTAGCTAGGAATGGGCCAAAGTATTATTAATGACACAAAGGTAATGCAGGTATTGGCATCCAAGAGAAAATCAATTAATAGCAACAGCTATGCTACCTTGGCAGTACTAAGTCAGCAATAATAGTAGTGTTAAAGAAAAATTGGATATTGACATGCAATAAGAACCAGTAATGTACCAACCTTAACCATAGGAAAAAGATCTATAATGATAAACACCTAAGACAAACCAAATATTGACATGCAATAAATATGTACTAAATGCAACTACTATACCTCCAGTAATAATACAGAAAAATTAATCAGAAACTGAACAGTGTTAACTCTCTAAAGATTTTTTTAGAAATGACACAGAATTTCAAAAAGAATAACATTAAGAAGTCACTAGTTGATATATTACATATTGTTATCTTAGAAATAGTTATTCAAGTTACAAAATCAAAGCATAAAAAAATGAACAGATAATCAGACAATGACAGCACAAACTATTCTGTTTGATGGACTATCAAAACCTTAGTAGTATGGTTATCTATCTTGCTATCTAAAGATTAATAAAGGTTAATGGTAACCATCTTAAAGATAGAGGGATGGAGAGGAGGAGAATGAAAGTATTAAAATCTGAAAAATTAAACAATGGAAAATGAGAAGGGAAATAGACAAGCTAAATAAAAGATCCTAATATAGGAATAAATGGAAATTCATACAATTAGAGCAATGTAGCAGAAATGAATAAATAAGATAAAGGAGAAAATAGCAAAGAAAGGATAAAAAAGAAAACTAAAGAAAAAACTAAAAAGGGAAAAATCTCAAGCTTCCAAAATCAATGAAAAAAAATACATTGAAGAGAAATTTCTCTATTTTTGAAAGAGAAGTTTCTTTCTAGGATCCACAGTCTTGGAATCCAGCAAGTCTCTTTTCTACCCCTAGATTTATGGACTAGAGTTTTGTTAGGTGCCCTTCTCCCTCTTTCTGTCCCTTTCTGTGAGTGCAGAACAGGATGTAGCATAAGTTCAATGTGTGTATCATCTACTCACATTGGCAAATGCGGGAAGCAATCAGACCCATGGTCTCTGTGCTGGATAGAGGTAGCTGGGCAGGGATCAAACAGAACTCTAGGTTTAATGCCAGCACTTTCAGATCCATCAGCCTCTGAAAGCCATGTATGCTGGATCCTGGCTTCTCAACATAGTGGGTGTGGCTCTGTATGTTTCCTAGCCTGAGATTAAATTTTTCAGGGGCTCTGGGTCTAGCCAACACCCTCTCCACAACTGCTTTTGTGGTCATCTCCCAGTCACTGTGGCAACGCTGGAAAGCCTGAAGTAAAGTTGTTCTGTAGTAGTTTTGTGACTGTCTAAAACAACTCCTAATGGCTCTTGATTAAACCACTTCAAATATGGTAGACTTTGCACTGGATTTCGTCTCCAAATGTAGCCTGCTGTGCAGGAGGAGTTACTTTCTGAGTAAAATTCCATGCTATTTTTGCACTTTATAAAAGTAGTGGCTTTTTCAATACAAACAAACAGAAATGTAGTGGGCTTTTCTTGGGACTGTAACTGCTGGCCTGGTCAGTTGTTTCTCCCTGGAGCTGTGAACCTGGGTTTAGCTTTTCTCCTTAGGTGTTGGCCTTGTCCAGAAAATCACATCATCAGCACCTCTGCTGTTCCATGCTGAAGGGAGACAAAATGCAGGATGGGCTTGGAGTTTGCTGGCAGCCATGGCCAGAGTGTGGAATTCCCTGGCACAACCAGAAGTGAATACAGGTCTGTCGAGTTTCAGGGTCTCTGCTTCGCCAACTGCCTCTTCCCTGACCAAGATTTCCTGTGAGTGAGGAAGGGCTCATTCCCTTCCTGATGCTATGTTTTTTTTTTCTTTCAAATCCAGACATATTAAATTTTAATGAAGTCTAGCCTCTCAATTTTTCTTACGCATTGTGTTTTAGTTGTTATGTGTAACAAATCTGCCTAACTCAGGTTCATGATTTCCTCTTGAGTTTTATTCTACATATTTAATAGTTTTTAGATTTTATATTCATGTTTGTGATCCTTTTTGAGTTAATTTTTATATATGAGGTGAGATTCAGAGCCAAGTTCATTTTTAAAAAACGTATTTTGGCAGTTATTCCAACAGTTGTTGAAAAGGTTATTCTTTCTCCACTGAATTACTTTTTTAAAGAAGACTTTTGGGCTTTAGGCTCATACAATATTTAAAAAGTACACAGAATTCTTATGTACTGCCTGCCTCCACTCATGTACAGCCTCCTGAGCATTACTCCTCTCTCTCTACCTCAGAGAAGAAATTTGTTACAGCTGATGAACCTATATTGACACATGATTGTCATCCACAATCCATAGGTTAGAGTTCACTCTTGATATACTTTCTTGGGTTTGGACAAATGTGTAATAATATGTATCCAACTATATAATATTTATGTACTATACAACTATATAGTATAAAATATTTTCACTGCTCTGAAATTCTTACTATGTATGTGTTTTCTTTGCGTTTTTACTCCTAGCCCCTGGTAATTTTTAATTGTCTCCATGATTTTGCCTTTTATAGAATGTGTACTGTATATTGGAAATTAAAGTATGTGGCCTCTTCAGGTTTACTTTTTCATTTGGTAGTATATATTCAAAGTTCCCCTGTGTCTTCCCATATCTTGATGGCTTATTTATTTTTCAATGCTGAATAATATTCCCTTATCTGAATGTACCAGTTTGTTTCTCTGTGCACCTACAAGGACATCTTAGTTGCTTCCATGGTTTGGTACTCACCAGTAAAGCTGCTATAAACATCCATTTGGATGTTTTTGTGTGGACTTAAGTTTTCAACTCCTTGGGTGAATACCATTGGGTTATATGGTAAGAGTGTGTTTAACTTTTGTTTTTATTTTGAGTCAGGGTATCTCTATATAATTTATGCTGGCCTTGAACTCATTATGTAGCCCAGGGTGACCTCAAACTTGTGGAAACCCTCTTGTTTCAGCCTACTGAGTGCTGAGACTACAGGTGTGCACCAGCATGTGAAGAGTGTGGTTAGTTCTGTGAGAAACCACTAGTCTTCCAAAATAACCACAGCATTTTACATACCCACAAGCAATGAATACAAGTTTCTGTTGTTCCACATCCTTGCCAGAATTTGGTGGCAGTATTGGTCTGAATTTGGTCAATCTAACAGATATGTAGTGGTATTTCATTGTTTTAATTTTCCTTTCTCTGGTAATATATGATGGGATGGATCTTTTTATATGCTTATCATCTTAGTATCTTCTTTAATGAGGTGCTTATTAAAGTCTTTGAATCACTTTTAAATCAGGTTGCCTTATTTTCTTGTTGAATTTTAAGAGCTCCTTCAGTTTTGGATGTTAGTTCTTTATCAGGAATGTCTCTCGCAGATATTTTCTCCCAGTGCATGGCTTGTCTTTTCATTCTTTTGACACTGTCTTTTGCATAGCAGGAATTTTAAATTTTAATATAGCCCATTTTATTAATTCTTTCACAGATCATGCTTTTGATATTGTACCATATATAATACTTTATGTCTTCTAAGAGTTTGGTACCATTACATTTTATGTTTAAGTCTGTGACCCACTATGAGTTGATTTTGTTAAGTGCTTAACGTTTTTGTCTGGGTTCATCTTTTGCATGTAATAGCGAAGTGTTCCAGTATCATTTGCTGAAGTGTTTGCTTCATTATATTGCCTTTATTCTTTTGTAATAGATAAGGTGTCAATTTCTGTGCTATTCTGTTCCATTGGTAATGTGCCTTTTAAAATTTTTGCACATCACACTGATTACTATACCATTATTATGTTAGTCTTGAAGTCAAGTAGTGTCAGTTTTACAACTTTGTTCTTCTCTTTCAATATGGTGTATATAGGGGGAGGGCTTTCTCTCTTCACTTAAACTTTAGAATGGCCTTGCCAGTATTCACATAACTGTCTGAGGTTTTGACTGGAATTGCACTGAATCTGTAGATCAAGATGGGAAGAACCAATACTTTGATAGAGACACTCCCTACCCATGAATATGGAATATAGTATTTTGGGGGCTGCTAATAAAAATATTATGTTTTCAGTTTAATTTCCACTTGTTCATTTTTTGGTTTCAATGTAAGAGCACACATGTCATCTGTGGAAAAAGTTTTGTTTCTTCTTTCCAATCAGTATAACTTTTATTTCAGTGTAATACTGAAAGAATGTTGAGAGGGAATACCCTTATCTCATTCCTGATCTCAGTGCAAAAGCTAGTTTCTCACCATTAAGTACATGTTAACTATAGATTCTTTTTGTAAGTAATCCTTTACCAAGCAGAGGAACTTCTCTCTCATTTACTGCAAGTTTTATTACAGAAGGGTATTAGTTATTTTTCCAGTGCTTTCTCTACATCTATTAATTTTTCTTTTTTTGGTCTGAGACAAGGTTTCACTATGCAGTTTAGGCTGGCCTTGAACTCACTTTGTAGCCCAGTCTGGCTTTGAACTTGCAGTGATTCTCTTGCCTCAGCCTCCTGAGTGCTGGGATTATAGCCGTGTGCCACCAGACCCAGCTAATTTTTCTTCTTTGGTCTGTTTATGTTGAGGTTACATTAATTAAAGTGTCACATATTATATTCTAGAATAGTGCTTTATAGGATTGCTAAAGTTAAATGACTGCATTGAAATGTGCATGACACATAAAAGTGCTCAGTAAATCATTGATTAAGACAACCATAACTAGTTCCCTGAATGGTTCCTCAATGAAACAAGATGCTATGTGGTATCATGTAGCCAAATGGTTTCATTACAGAACCTTTCCATTCAAACGTATATAAAGGGAGAAGCTATAAATCAGTTGCTCAAATTTCAAGTTTGTATCCCTTTTTATAAAATTAGCATCATCCTCATCACTTGTATTCTCTTATTCACTGGGTGAAAATAAACTGATATGATGTATGTGATAGTGTTCTATAAAAACACAAGGTTAATACTTGCAGGTTAACAGTCCAGTAATAATGAATGTAAGTACAGGTGCTTTATCTCGTATCTTCAAATATTTATCATGTAGTATTTATCAGATACTTGCCCTATGTGGTTAAGGCAAATGTGGTATTTAAATTTAAAAACTTCTCATGGATAGCAGTCCTTAGTGGAAAAAATAAAAAAATAGGATAGTTTTTTAGGTCATCTAATTTGTAGACATGGTTTAAACAGTGTTTTAGAAGATATTGTACTGAGCAGATTATATAGAATAGCTTGTTTACTGCTTTTTCTCTCTGCTTTCTGTGTTGCACAACACTGCTATATTGTGCTTATTCCCTTCTCTTAGAAAAAGACTAGAGCTTAAAATAAGCTAAGAATTTTAACTAGAAAACATTTGTTTACATGTCATCGTTTATGGTAAGAGCTATTTTTGCAGCAGCCTCAGGAGTCTTCTTTTCTTTCTCTCAGTATCCTTTGTAGTAGTAAGTACACAGCCAATTGAGGCAAGGGTGGGAAATTTTTTGGATATTTGACACTAGTGTAAATAATGCTCATTTTGAATTTATGTCATATTAGTTTGCATACGCTGCTACATTGACATTTAAATGTCCACTTTATCATTTTAAGTTTCCTGAAGTGTAACTGCCCCTTCAGTAGAAAGAAAAAAATGTCAGAAAATTATAACTGCATAAGTTTTACAAAAGCATGTTGGGAGTCACATAATGAAAAAGCAGAGTTTTATTATGATGTTTCTCTATATTTGGCATTGCTGTAAATGGCTAACTAACAATTATGGCCAGTTCGGTACAAACATGTGGTTTGATAATACCGGACAGCAAATTTAAATGAAAAATAGAAGTTAAACATCTCCACACTTTACAGTTTGACATTTCACTGCATAGGTAAAAAGACATTTTTAAACTACAGATTATTCAGCATGAATAAAAAACTACAACTTTTATTTTTAAACAGGAGTCACTGGTTTTAATTTTTACACATTTTAAAATTACTGTGATAAAAAATAATGAAAAAGCTTTTTAATAATGCCATACACAGTATAATATAGATTTGTCCTCATTATATAGCATTTGTTTAATATACAAAATAGAATATTGACACACTTGAATCTATACGTAGTTAAGCAAGTTATTTCAGGAGGGTATTTTCAAACAGCCTTTTTATCAGAAAATAAAATCTTTCAGATGTTTTCTAGAGAGAAACTAATAATCCTTTCCTGAAAACCTGGTCACTAATCCTTGGTGGACCAGGTTGATTGAAAATAGTCTGGAATATGATAAAACTTTCACCCAAAGTAGTTTAAAGTGCTCACTGTACACTTTTATTTTTCCCTTTGAACACTGAAACCAGGCACATAAAAACACATTCATCTACAGCTGCAGTCATTGGGGTGACCAACCAAGATCCAAATCTCACTGAAGGCTACTAGGATTACTGCATTTTGAGAGATCAAAGTATAATATTGTTGTTCATTTCATGGTGAAGTACTTTTTGGGTACTTAAAAGGGAACTAATGATAGGACAAATAAAAATGAACTTATTCATCTCCTCCTCTGTCTACCCCCAAATTCTGAAGTAAAGTGGGCTTTCCTGCATGTGCTTGCTCAGAGCTCATCCTATGCTTATTATGAAGCTCTTCAGCCATTCATCATGGTAATTTTCCTTTTGGGGTACCCAAGTTTTTTTCCCCCAAAGAGAAAGAAGGTGCTCCTTTAGGGTCTCTCTGATAGTTCTACACATCCTGGGTATACCAAAGCGATGTCAAATCCTTTGCTCTTCAGCTCTGCTTGTACAGTATCCCACAGCAATGCCAAAAACACTGAGATGGTCACTTTTTACTATCAGTAATTTAAAAATACTTCTGGATTTGTTGTGAATCACCTAGGCTTGCCACCAACTGTCAGTGAAGTTACTATTATAGTGTGGGATGGCAAGAAATCACACACCTAGATAATGAAGCTGCTTTCACACTATCTTTTTCACTTAAATCCCTAATTATACTCAAACATAACTAGATAACTTTCTCACGTATTTTAAAGGCACATAGCTGCTTTTTCATTTAATGAAAAGCCTAATTGTTTTATGACTGACAGTTGACTTACTGACAATTTTTTGTTTTTTGAAAGTCAAGGTTGTTGGGACTAAAGACATGCTTTCTTGTTTAAACCATATAACATTATATAAATGAACAATCTACTTTGAGAAGCTCTTTTTTGAAATTTAACACTGTCATTACTAGTATTCAAGTGGTATCTTAGGCACCATAAATTCACAAACCAGCTGGGTTACAAACCATCTTAAAGTACTTTGAGAAAATTTAAACCATTGCAAAAGGAACATTCCCTTTTAGAGAGCATTCAAAAAGCAAATGATTACATTTTTATTAAATAATTTTTCCAGAATACTGAAAATAACAAGTAACATTCACAGAGCATTCAAAGGAAACATAAACATGTCCTCATTTTACTTGGAAATGAACCCCTGTTGTAGGACAGAAAGGAATTAGTGTATTACTGGCATCCTATGAGATTCTGCACTATTTACATATTGCTGGTACCTCTATGCATATTATTGCCAAACTTCTTAAGCCTGTTGAAGAGGCTGTGTGTGAAAGTAACCCTGCTATTAGGTGGTGCCTATAAATATGTAAGCACCACCTTTCTGTCTTGTTTACATATTTTAAATGCAAGGGGAGATTTAGCAAACTAAACCTGTGCTAACAGACTCACTCTTGGAATGAGAAGGGTAGTCAGAAGGGGAGGCAAAGAAGTAATTCCTGTGTGATCTGATTGGTTCAGAGCCTCAGCAACCTTCACTGCACACAGGACCAATTTTCATCTTCCCCTAGAGTAGTGGTGGCAAACCTATGGCACACAAGACGCCATGGGCTGTTTGTGAAAGTTCTAAAAGGTTTGCCATCACTGCTCTAGAGCAAACCTGCTTGTTTCTGAGACCACTGTTTCCTGTATGAACATCTGTACACATTATGAATCATTTAGATTATCCATCAACATTTCTTTGACCCCTACAAAAAATATATAACATGTTGTGATAAAACAATCTCATCTAAAAATCATTCTTACTTTACACTATACAAGCTATTTTACAATCATTTTAATAAATTGCATGTAAAGCTGCAGTAGCCCTTCCCTTCCCAGATTAGTGAATACCAATATGATATATATCTGAAACTATAACTAAATATAAAAATATATTAGAAGTTTCATATTTTAGTATTAGATTTTCAGTTTTGTTACACAAATAATTTGGCCACCTTGATTAGAAATCAAATTTCTGTGGCTTAGTAAATATGTTAAGTTTTGAGTTTACAGAAAGTTTGTAAGATGCACACAGAAAGGGCTACTACAGCTTCTGTTTTAAAATAATTCTCAATAGTGAAGAAATTCACAGGCCTTATGTTAAATTCTATGGCACACTTAGGGATGTGTAGTTCTACAAACATAGATGTTTGACATTCATTTCTAAGTCACAAAGATCAGTAGCTGAGCTTTCCTGTACCACTAGGAAAGATAGACCAATTGGTGACAGATGGGAATGTGAAAATGGGTGTCTAGCCACATTTGCCATATCAGAAATTTAGTTTTTGGGTGAAGTTTGGTGAGAGGAATTACTTGGTCAGATTGAAAAATCTTTCAGCTGTCTAACAGCTGGTTATCTGGAATCATAACTTGTAAGAAGTTATACACTTTATTTCAGAAGGTCCCAAAAGATACTTAGTTTACGGACTTTCTTGCCATCTAACCATTGCAGAGAATAGGGCATTGGGTAAAATTGATAGTTATTTTTTAAAATCAGTTTTCTGTAGCCATTATCCACAATTTACCCAGCAGGTCACTGGATTAGGTGCTCTATACCTGTTAGAATAGTTAATTTGCACAATCTATGTAATTCTTCACTGAAGCAGATATATACAAAATATGAGCTGTTTTTTGATGAGTATACTGGAGATATGAGTCAATTTTGTGGTCTTCTGATAGCTAAGTGCCATCAGGTTAGAAGCACCAACCCATTTTCACACAGATTAATGTTTAGAGTTTGTTAAGGAAAGCTATGAACTAGCTGCCCATCTTAAACAGCTGTACAATAACTTGAATACAAAAATTATGTAAGAAAAAATGAGCAAGCGTAGTTCACTGAATATAAAGGAAACTGTTAAAACCAGACAGAAATAGCTATAAAAGGCACAACTTCCCTTTTCTGATATACACTTGTAAACTTTTTTTCAGGTTTCCATGCATAAATCAAAAATGCTATTCTAACTATACATGGGAAAATACACCAACAAAAAGTCTAGAAAGTTTTGTCCAGCCAGCTGAAAAGTATGAGCAGAAAGTTCATCACATAGACTTTGGGCACTGGTGGTTCAGGTGCCATCCTTCTCTGTGGAGATTACTCCCACATTCTTGCTAATTTCTAGGATATACCGAATAATAAAATTCAGTATCTACTTACCCATCACTTTAAAGTGATGACTCAACTGCTTCTGTTGCCAAGTCTTGGCCCTCTATAAACCACATGTAGTGCATACTTAACAACAACAACAAAACAGACAAAAACATAAAAAAAAAAACACAATGAAACTTCTACAAGACAAATTGGTAGTTTGTACAATAAAAGCTATAAATTCAACTTTCTTTAAGGCAATCTTTCTTAGTAAGGCAGTCATTTTTGATGAAATAGAAGTTTTCTGATGTTTCCATTTGAAAATTTTGGTAGTTGATTGGTGATGATTTCAGCTAACATCTCAGGGAATTCAATACTCATGGACTTATCCAAAAATGTTTGGAAGCAAAAGTTAAGGAGGCTTTCAACTACCTGCAAGAAAAGATACAGTGTAATTAGGCTTCAAAATTGATTAGGATGAATATATCACACTAAATATACAAGTCTTTACTTGAATTCTGCAGGTGTACTGTAGTCCAATAAAGTAAGCACTTAAGTACAAAAGACAGTTTCGTACAATTCTGCAAACAGTTAAATTTATTTATTTATTTGGTGGTACCAGGGATCAAACTCACAACCTCATGCTTGCCAGGCAGGTATTTATGCTACTGAGCTAAATCCCTGGCCCAACAGTTAAATTTAAAACAAGTGTTTTATGCTGAATTTCAGCCTAGAATATAAGAAGGTCATGTTATTTTAACTTAATGGACCATACAAAAACAGGAAATTGTATCTTTTAAAAATTTTGTGTATTAAACCATAGTTTTATATATGTATGAGTAGATGAAATAGTATTTTGTAATTGGCCTTAGGAAAAATATATGCAAAACTTAAAAGTGCACAAACTGGGGACTAAGTGTAGGGGGCAAAGGAGATTGCTGTTATATAGTTATATACACTAATAAAAACATACTTATATATCACAAAATTCTTACACATATGGCCTTATGTTTGACACTTACTTCATGCATTGAGTCCAAAAGTTTTGTCAGTTGATAAAACCTCTGCCAGTTCTGGCTGGAGTTTCCTTCCCTTTTGACAATGGCTTTTCCTAGCTCTTTGATGTAGGTCATTCTAATTTCATCAAATAGCTCTTGGCTCTTCAAACCTTCTTTAGGAACTAAAAGGTTAAGATGGAGTCAATTGAAGAATTTCCTTGCTGTAATTTTTCATACATCAAGTATGGCAGTTAATACCATACTTCACAGTTTAGTCTTAATGCATCCTAAAATACATGCATTTTCAAAGGGTTGCAGCCAAGGGAGAATGCAGGATAATAGAGGGTCTTAACCTTTGGTGAATCATTTGATTTTTAAAATTATAAAATGGAACTGGTAATGATACTTCTCATCTATTACTTAATGTTATTTTAAAAGACCAAGGAATTAATACAGTGATTATTCATTTTGGCTGTCATTTTGTGCTTAAATTTAATTCTAATTTTGAGAGAGAGGCTTCAATAGTGTTATTATTAGCAGTTATACCTTACAGTATCTATAGTATCACTAAGTTGATTAAAACTTTGAAATTGGCATGCCCCCACCCCACATACAACACTGTCCCATACTGGGTATAGAACCCAGTGTCTTTGTACTGAGCTATATCCCCAGCCCTTTTGAGACAGGATCTTGCTAAACTGTCCAGGCTGGGGTTGTGTCTGTGTTTCTCCTACCTCAGCATCCCACGGTACTGAGATTATAATCATAATGATGCAGTATATTTTAAGACATGTGCTAGCATACTGAATTGATATGACTCTAGCCTAAAAAGAAACAGGAAGCAAATACCTGCCTTTCTTTATGTGCTTACAGATATTTAAAAATAGCTCATGGAATCTGGATTGGAGCAGTGAAACAAATTTTTGGTAGTTGAAGACAGTTCAGCACATTTCTGAATTTCAGGACTTCTCAGATACTACATTGTGGCTTTTAGGCTTTTTGTTTGTTTGTTTTAGACTTTTGGTTTAAGTGTTATCAGTGACTATATTCATGCCATAAGGGCAGAGCTGAACAGACTATCAGCTTGCCCTTTATAGAAATCTGCCATCTCTTATCCTATGAATAATACTGAATAGCCTTCTATTTTATCTTCTAGAATTTTTATATGGATATATTTGTAAATAGCATAAAATTGAATTATTTTAAAAATCCAATCTTTCAGTTAAGTTTGAACTAGTGCATTTCTATAGAAATTATGAATTTCTTGTACTAACCTATGCCCCTTTTTGCGCTCTCTCCATCTTGCATTCACTAGATTGTATTTTGTTACACTCCTTCCCTTTATTGCCTCAATGGTTTGTTAATTTGCATACTTTATCTTTGGAATTTAAACATGCATTATTATGGAACTCCAGTTTGGGTTTATTGCATACTTTAGTTCCATTTTTAAACACTAAAGATGTAATAACTTTTTATATAGAATACATTTTAAATATATCTAAGTATTTACTTACCACTTTAGTCATTCTTTATTTCTCCTCTTAAAGATGATGTAACTTTCCTTTCCCTAAGTTTATTGTTTAATGCTTTTTAGTGATGGTCTGTGTTGGAAAGTATTTTTATCTTCATTTTAAAAATACTGATATATTTAGATCATTTTAAAGTGATTGTTGCCATAACTGGATTGATATCTACCATCTACCATGTTTATAACTATTTCCTTCTTGTCATACATTTTTGCTTTCCTTTTCTACTGTGTCCTCCTTTCCTGCCTTCTGATTTTACTGAACATTTCATAATTACACTTTCTTTCAGTATATTACTACTCTTTTTGTTTTTGGCTGTCATAATTTGCAACTTACACTGGTAGCTAATGTACAGCATATCTCTTTTCAAAAAAGCACCATGCAACTACATAGGTAATGCAGGTAGGTATCTTCTAAATAGTATTACAATGTGTCATTTATTTCACTTATCATGTTTTAATCATCCAATTCTTCATTACTTTGTACAGTTATTAGATTAAGAAAAATGAAATTTTTTATCTTCATGTATTCATTCTCTAACAGTCTTTATATAGAAATGCTTCTGACATATCATTTTCCTTTCCTCTAAAGAATTTTTTAATGTCATGCAAAAACAAGTTTAATGGTGGTGACAAATTTCCTCAATTTTTTTTTTTTGTCTGAGAAAGTTCTATATTTCTCCTTCACTCCTGAAGGATAACTTTGCTGTACACACTATTTTGGATAGGTGATTTTTCTCTTTCAACATTTTAAATATTTTAATTCACTTCTTGCATGGTTTCTGATGAGAAGTCTAAAATATGTAAGCTCTTTTCTTCTCTCTTGTGTTATGCAAGATAAAGATTTCTTGCTAGTCTGCTTGGTGTCCTCTCAGCTTCCAGAATGTATCTCTGCTGATTAATTTTGGAAAATTTTCAGCTTCTACTTCAAATATTTTTTCCTTTCTCTTCTTGTTTCCATACTTTATGTTATACCTTTTTAAACTGTCCTAGAGGTTTTTATTAATGTTTCTTCTTTATTCTTTCTCTTTGCATTTGAGTTTGGGAAGTTTCTTTTCTTAGCTGTGTCCAGTCTTCTGAAAAGCCTGTTCTCAGGACTCTTACATTTAACTCTAGCATTTCTTTACAGAGTACCTTAGTTAGTATTCTTAGAATTTTCACCTCTCTGCTTATACTACACATCTATTTTTCCATGTATTCTGTTTTCCATGATAGCTCTTAATATAGAATTAAGTTTCCTACCTGATACTTGCAATCTTCAAACTGACTTGTTTCTTCCTCTGAGCATGCCTTACAGTTTTTGATTGAAAGATGTATCAGAAGGAATGGGCATGTTTAATACTGGCTGTAGATATGCCAGTTTTCCCTCTGTGGTCTTCGTATTTCCCCTAAAAAAATTCTTACATAGTTTGTGTCTTGCAACTGCTCTCTCAGTTGCAATCCACTGTTGTTATACTGATATGCTGTTAAAGTATGTGAACTATTTTATAATCTCTAGGATTAAATCTTTGCTAATTTACTGGTCCTGAATCCAGGGACTCATAAATGTTTCTTAGTCTTTTCCCCCTCCTTCAGGAGACAGGAAGGCCAGAAAAGGCTGAAATTTCTCCGTTTGCCTTTTCTTCCAGGTCAGACAAGACCCTGGTAAAAACAGAATCCTTAGAGGGCAAAGCTTTGTTATGAAGAACATATGCCATGTATATCCAAATGCTTATCCTTTCCCTTCTACCACCAGAAAAATGAAAGCTTCTCAAGGTAAAACCTACAAAAGAATGAGGGACAGTGGTTTTTCTGGGACTTTCGAGTCTTTATTCAGCCTCTGGCAATCCATTCAAATTACCATAGTCTTCCGCCTAGTTGTTCAAGTTTGAGGCTCACTGTTCCCAATAAACTGCTTCTCTGAATTAATCTTGGCTGCTTCTCTGAATTAATGTATTTCTCCAGATTTTGAGGTGATGGTTTGCCCTGTGACAATTCTGATACATCAACAAGTTTCTGATTTTTAGGTTCTATACTATAGGTTTTACTCTTGCTATGTATACATACATACTCTTGCTTATATATACTTTTGAAAATGTATTCTGGATGATTTTAGATATGTATGTCAGTCCAAGAGTCTCTTCAGGTATGTCTATAATAAGTTTTTAGATCCATCTATTACTTTTCAATTTTACTTATGTTTCTTTTTTTCTTGGTACTGGGAATTGAAGGACCTTGTGCTTGCCAGGCAGGTGCTGTGCCGCTGAGCTTATATCCCCAGCTCTTCACTTATATTTCTAACACTTGTCTTTAAATTTACTAAACAGTACTACTAACCTGACCAAGTTCTACAAGAGAAAGCTAGCTTCAGGATGAACTTAAACTTCTATCTTCATTTTATTTTTAATTTTTTAAGACCACCATTATTATTCTATACCAATATTCTATAAAGTAAAAATCTATCTGTAAGATATGTATTCCTATCTTTGTAATTCTATACTTTTTTAAAAAAACAAACTGTAGTACAGAACTAGTTCAATGTAGTTTTTATCCTACAATAAAAGGAATACATATAGCTTAATGAGTATGGTATGTGTGAAATCAAAACCATTACTTTTTACAAATTAAGTTTAGTGTCTAGACATCAATCTGATCAGAACTTTATGTAACTGAAACAGCAAGTTTATTTCTTTAACAAGTGTATGTTACAGGTGACATTAATCAAGTCCCTAGCAATGATCTTTACCTATAATTTTCTGCTGGGTTATGGAAATATTTGTTGCTTTGACTGAAATATTAATATTCCTTATCTCAACAAAACAACATAGTGCAAAGGTACTGTGAATGCATTAATAATGATATATGGATTGAATATGATTATGGTACATGAGCAATATCCATAACTTGAAATTACCTAGCAACAATGAAGCCATGATTACTAATGAAATGAAGACTTAGACATTACCATTTTACTCATTAGTACATAAAAATAGATATTTAGCCACTAATTTGGTGTATTATAAACATTAACTTGATACATAATTTTTGTACAATGGCCTAAAGATTATAAGAGAATTTATTTTAAATTCATAAGAAAACTGGAGGGAGCTACAGAGATTTCTCATATGCTGCTCTCTCCCATCATCAACATCCTTCCATAAGAAGTATATTTGTTACTACTGATGAATCTATATTGACATTTCATTATTGCCTAGTTTATACAGTTTATGTTCATTCTTGCTGTTATACCTTCTATGTGTTTGAACAAATACATAGTGGCATATATCCAACATCCCAGTAATATACAAAATATTTTTATAGTAACATATAGAATATTCTTATTCCTCTAAAAATACTATTTCCTCCTAATCCCTGGCAATCACTGACTTTAACTGGCTCCACAGTTTGCCTTTTATAGAATGTGATAATGGGAATCATTATAGTGTGTAGCCCCTTCAGATTGATTTCTTTCACTTAGTCATGTACATTTAAGGTTTTTCTGTATTTTTTCATCACTTTATAGCTCATTTATTTTTAGTGATAATACTCCCTCATCTGAATGTACCAGTTTTTTTTTTTAACCGATTCAGGTATGTCTATAATAGGTTTTTAGATCCATCTATAGGTTTTTAGATCCATCTATTACTTTTCAATTTTACTTATATTTCTTTCTTTTTTTCTTGGTACCAGGAATTGAACATCTCTAACATCTTAGTTGTTTCCAAGTTTTGGCAATTATCAAAAATAGAGCTGTTATAAGCATCCATGTGGATATTTTGTGTGAACATACATTTTCATCTTAACTGGATAAATACCAAGGGGTACAGCTGCTAAATCATATCATAATTATGAAAAGCCACCAAATTTGGACTCACACTAGCAATGAATGGGAATTCCTTTTGCTCTACATCCTTACCAGTATTTGGTGGTGGTGTTTTAATTTTCATTTTTCCTGATGATACGGAAGGCATTTCATATGCTTAATTGCCATCATTTATTTTCTTTAGTGAGATGCCTGTTAACGTCTGTGTTCAGTTTTTAAAATGGGGTTGTTTTCTTACTGAATTTTAATAATTGTTTGTATATTTTGAATAGTCCTCTAATATGACATGTCTAGACCTTCCTTTTATTACTTGAGGTAGTACTTCTTAGGTAACAACAACCAGAGAAACAAAATCATTGTGGTTGTTTTATTTCTTGTGTCACACAACAATTTTACTTAAGGAAGGAAGATGAAAGCAGTTTGCTTGAATTCTGATTAACAGCACTCCCTGACCAGCCCAGGTACATATTTCTCCTGTACTCATTTGTCTAATTAATCTTGGCATCAGTTAATATGCCCTTCTAAAGATTTACATTTTAAAAAATTATCTAACTAGCAAAACAGAGGAATATACTTTGTCGAATTATTATTATTTTACATATAAACTTTTGTTTCTAGACTTTCACATTTCATATTGAAGTGAACAGGTATTCCACCAACCTGAAGAGAGAAGAAGTAAAGTCTTCATACAGAGATACTCTTCATAAGATACCTGAAGCCTTTTTAACTCAGAGGAAACATATAGCATATGTTTACATTGGTCATACATGTAGGGTAGAGACATTCTATGCCTATAAGAGAAAGTAAAAAAGGAAAAATGCTCAATGCAAAAAATATACATTTCTTTTGGTTTTACAAAATTATGAAATTATAAATGGAAACATTTTTCTTGGATATATAACAGTGGTGGCAAACCTATAGCACATGTGCCTCAGTAGGCTGTTTGTATGATTGAAAACTAAAAGTTTTACTATCTTAAAAAGACTGCTATCAATGCATGCCATATATTATTTATTTCAGCGCAGTATTATCAGGTGCTCATTTAAATCAAGGTTTAGTATGTGAATATTGGCTATCCACTTGAAAATCCATTTTTTAAAAAAATGTTCCATCTGAAGACAATCTTGTGTGACACTGTTTAGTTATACAGAAAGGCCAGAACTAGCACATGATTCTACACTTCTTATACCTTTCAAGTCTGCCTCTGATAGAATTCTTTTAATTGTTGAGAATTTAGCGTACCAAACCAATTTTTGAATTCTTGATTACAAGTCTCAGTATGACTATCACATCCATAATTTTCAAACAGATCGTTATTTTTACTTGAATTTGAAAATGGGCCTAGTTCATGACTTTTTAAATCAAGAATTTTTTTTTTTTAAACAGCAGAAGTCATTATGTCGCAGGGCATGGTAGCATGTGCCTATAGTTCCAGTACTCATGAGGCAGGAGATCAGTGTGAGTTTGAAGCCAGGCTGAACTACATATTGGTACCCTGTCTCAAAAGAAATTATTTCTACTGAAGATGTGGTTTATTTTCTTTCTATGATAAACTGAACTAGAAATGATCATGGAAGTTTCCTTGGCTCTTTAAATTTAAAATCTCTTATGAAGGAGGCACCTTCCCAACCCTCCACTATTTTTTCCCTTTTAGTTTCTTATTCATGGCTAGAATTCCTCCTATAACTGAAAATTCAATAGTTACCATGTAATAGAGTAACAGTGCATTCTTAATGGCTGTAAAAAATATTCTTTACTCATTGTGATCTAAGGACAACCATGAGACTGTTTTACAGTTAGACAGAAGATTAGAACTTGAACCTGTACTCTCACATCCTAAATCTGCTTATCACAGACACCAGAGCAGTTCACAAACACAATGGGCTAAGAAAGGAAAGATGGAATGCCATCTTCAACACTGTTTTTCCTCTATGCCATAAGAGTTGAACACTGAGTAAAGAAAATCCTTAGACAACTAGATAAAAATCTCCAAAAATATTCTTACCTATTCAGTAGTAGAAATGAAATTAATGCAAACTGGAGAACAAAATCTGTGTAAGGAATGTATGTGGCATTACCATGTTATACGTAAAAGAGTGCCCTAAAAATAAAACTCTTAATTCGATTATTTTAGATTTACAAATAAAAGGGGTAAGTTGTCATTTTAATTACAATTAAATGACTTCAAACTGCTTATTAGAAAGTGACTGAGAACATTTTTTTAAAAGCATGGCTGGATTCTGAAATTGTTTTGAGTTTCCATGTAAGTCAAATATATTTACCAGTTAATTTAAAGTTGGATCAAACAATCTTGTTACATTATGATGTGGTCATTTCAAAGTTCTTTCTGGCAACACATGGTCCCAGGTGACTTCTTTTTCTGACACAGATACTGAGACAGTGTCTGTATGAAGGAGTGGGCTGGCTAAGCACAGGTAGTACCTATTAGCTGAAGGCTGTGAGATATGGCTCCTTAGGATACAAAGCAATTGAATACAGTACAATGCATGTTGCAAGTCCTGATTATGGAGAGACATTTATCACGTATCTTGTGATACTCCCAATCCTTATGTTCTATCTGCCCTCCAAAAGGAGGAACAGATAAGGATTCTCCCACCTGACAATCACATATGTATTTCATATACCTCTCATGTCTTTTCTATGAAGCCTGATCTTTTCTGTGTTACATCCCAAAAAACACGTCTCATAAGAATTCATTAATTGCCTTGTTTGAAACAGACTTTCATCTAGTAAAAACTATGAGTCTGAAGTTATTTTTATGCAGTTGGTGGTTATCTGTGTATCTCCTATGAATGACATCTAAACAAATAAAGATTAAGGGTCTTCACTGTCTGTTCTTTGCTTAAATCATGTATTGTATTAGGCATGTATTATTAGGACTATAATGAATATTTGTTCTCCTTTAACCTATTTCTTGTCATAAAATGAAATCTAAACATTTCATGGCCTAAAAGATTATGTTTTAGTCTCTAAAAAACTCAAACAGTATATTCAGCTGCCTTTTCTCAATTTCAAGTCTTTGTATTTGTTTTTTTTGCTTTGAAAGTTGCACATTCACATAGTGTATTCTTTTATATCACTAAGTGATCAACTACTTAGGTCTTCTGCAGTCATAAAATCTAAGCACATTCTCTTCTTTACTTCCTTTCCTCCATTTACACTACTGTATCATGGCTTTGTGAAATAATTCTGGTTATTTATATGAATTATATCAGGTCAGCAGGGGCCTTATCTGTTTTGTTCACTATTATATTCCAAACTCCTATAATAATGCCTGGCACTTGGTAAGTATTAAAATACCACTTAATAAATATTGTGCTGGAAAATTAGTGGCACCAATGAAGAAGCAATACCAAGTTTAACTTTTAGTTCAGCTAGGATTTTTAGACTGGTTTTCTATGCCACTAATTTAGTAACAGAGAAACCTGAAATCTCTGCTATATATGTAGTTCTAATTTATTCTGACATAGCCAACTTTGAATTTACCTAGTAGTAATGTAAGAAGAGGTGTCCTGGATCTAGAGTTACCCTGCTACCTGTGGCTTTTTGTTTACTGCCTTGTTTCTGGGTCTATACTTTTCACCCCTCTTAGCTGAGATGTCCTCATCTGTAATTTTGTCTCTACTGAAGCCACATGAATTCTCCCATGCTCCTTTTCCTTTCCTTTTGTGGAACAGGGTTATATAAATTAAAACAACGTAATGGTAAGATTCCTTATTATTTGCCACAAATCTCACTGACCCTAAAGATGTACACTAAGTATGTGCTGGGACAGTGATAATGCCACATGTATATTTATACTGTATTACATATGACCTGCCCAAAGCATTGATAATTCTATTTTGAGTCTTCCCAGTTCTCTGACATAGCTGTTAGGACTGATTCAATCCAGAATTACTACAGTAGCAGGCTTCAGGAAAATAGTGGATGGCTAAAAACACCCTATGAATGAATACAGACAAAAAGATTGACATATGACTTACTCATTAACAACCAGATCAGGAGCAAAACACAGCACATTTCCACTCGATTGTCTGTATGATCTCCACCCCAGGGCAAATGCCATGAGAAACATCCATGAGTATTGCAGAAGGGTCATTTGGTCATCCAGGTGTAAGTTTTTGAATCCTAAATTGAGAGAAATTAAGGTATGAGGCAACACTCTTGTTGCCAGAGATGATCCCTCTAGTGAAATGCCAAGAGCTATTAAATCGGTGTCTTTAACAGATAAAAGTTAATGTACTTTTCTTGTGTCAGATGACACATTAAGAGCCAGACCCTCAGAACTTTTTTTATGGCATTCTATATATGGAAAGAATTTTGTCATTGTTTTTTCTAAAAGGCGACAAAAGTCCTGGTTTGAAATTGTACTCAGCCAGTGAACTTAAGAGTTTCCCTGATGTTCACACTTCTTTTCTGCTTGATAGGTTACTCATTCTTGTTCTGTCTCTAGTTGTATAATCATAAGCTTGTCAATTTCCTTCTTATCTGTGAAGTCAGGCTGATACTGTTGCCTTTTAGTGTTCCACAGGAAAACATTTAAAATTATCTTAAAAACCAGATATTTTACATATATTTACTACATTTTGGCAAGTCAACACTCCTCATATTTACCAATTTTACAAACAACCTGAAGGAAAATAAGTGAGATTCTCAAAAATAATTATACATTTTATTCTCCTAGATGCCAGCCAGTTCTGACATTACATCGTTCCCTATGAAATTACTTTTATGACAAGCAAGCTACTCCCTACTTTTAAATAGAAGTTTTATTGCAGTCCTTCCCCTTGCCCATATTCACCCAACTTTCTGCTTCTCCATCCTAAGAACTAAGAAGAAAGAACAAGATGTTGTGTGAGATAAAGATGACAAAGAGCGAGACAGTTTTTGTTTAAAAAAAATCACAAAGTTTTAAAATGTAGTTCTGTCATTCCTTTGCATCTTACCTGGTATTGCCTTTGCCCATTTCACTGCTGCAATCACTTGGCGCCCACCTAACATGTTGAGTGTGGACATGATCCTCCAGGTTGAATCTGGAACGGAGGCATCATATCCTGCATATATCACTTCAGGTTCAATGACTTCCAAGAGTGACACCAGCGTAGGGGTGAGTTGTGGTAAAGTTGCAGGAACTATTGTTTTGTTAGGATTTTCAGAAGTATCTTGTGAGACTCCTGTAGTGGCTTGCTGAATTCCTTTTATTTTTTTCTTTGTTTTTCGAGCTGTGGGTATTGAAAAAATACATGTAATGAATTATAATGGGAAGGAATAGGTTGTGAAATTTATTCAAAAAGTATTTTAAACTTAATTATGACAAAGTGACATGAAGAATAGAAATTTTGTTTTTGTCTGAAAACAAAAAATTCCTAAGAAACTTTTTTGATACCATTTTTCCCTGAATGTAAGCCAGTAACTTAAGTCTTGTAAGACTGTCAAGACAGTATTGAGCAAAATCACTTCTGTAAATTTTTCCATAAATTGTCATTTTCTTTAAATGTGAAAATTTTTATGTGCACTCTATAAGGTAAATGACTTTTTTACAAACTAAGATAATTTCAATTGATAGATTAAAAATTGTAGTTTAGGATTAACCTAAATTTTGGTAGTATATATAATAAGGGAAGCTACAAAAAATACTTGTTCAAGACTTCAAGGTAGGAAAGTGACAGATCATATGCTGAAAACAGCATTAGCTGTAACAAAAGCAAAAGGTACTGTGTACATGATAGGTACTAATTAGGACTAAAAAGCTGGGGAGATGAAAAACTTTTCGTTTTTTAATATAAGTTACTGATGGAAAATTTCCTTTTTTACAGGAAATTTATGATAATGACTATAAAGGATAATGAAGTGTCCTTTTTAATATTTATAAAAAGTTACCTCATTTGTGTCTCTTGGACTTTGTGTGCAACACTCAAATCAAATTACAGCATATACTCTCTACATTTTTTTAGTAAACATTCATACTCATGAAATTATTTGACTAAATAAGGAGTACAGTATTATCTTAAAGAGACAGTATTGAATATACCAAAAAAGAGCAAGGAATGTAATTTTTATGAAAGAAGAAATCTACCTGCCTCAGTTGTCAGCATGGAAATCATTTTACAAAGGGAAAAATGCAAATTAAAACAACAGACCTTTTATCCTTACAATGATAAAGTACAGTTTGTGAAAGACAGATATGGTAGTTAAGAAAAAAAGCCTGTTGCTCATATTAAAGACTGTTCTGTGGGCATTGAGAAAGTTTAAGTTTTAGATAACATTTCAAAACAGAGAAACAGGATCATATGACATAGCTATTCTAATTTAGTTGCCATGTTGTCTTCCAGGCACTGTATTTAAATAGTAAAGCATACCAATCTGGAATTAGCACATTGGATGTAAATTCTGATTCTGCCGTTTTTTAGTTAAGATTTTATACAAGTTACTGCTTGTGCCTTAATTTTCTCTTCTGTAAAATAATATTAATCCCTACCTCAAAAAGAGTTGTTTTTAGAATCAGAACAGTTCTTATTACATAGTAAGTACTGTATAAGTCCCTATCATTACTCCAACTGCAGGAAAATGTATTTTCTGCAGTCAAGTAAATTGATCCTACTTGAAGCTATATGTGTGGTTTAGGGAATTATATTCTTTATATTTAGTCTATTCTATCGAGAACCGCACAGATTCTATTCTTTTTCTTACCTATATTATTAAAAATACAAATCTATTTCTGACACTATTTTTCATCTAATTCTTATTTAGCATCTACACTTAGAAGTCAGTGTTACTTCTTCCTAGGTGTTTTCCCTGACTTCCAGGATAGAATTAGGTGATCTTCCTGCTTGTTTCTGCAGCACTATTCCTTCTGTGGTATGCCAGGCTATTTTGTAAACCTAAATAGTAGACTATAAAAACACTAAATTTTAATTACTTTATATCTAGGAATTGTTTTGTTGGTGAATACTTGCTGAATGAACAAATACTAAGCAACATAAGTTAAGAGATCACTACATTCATGGAACTTGCCATTTCAACTTCAGCAGAATTTGAGCATTTTTTCAGAGCAAAGTTTTTAATGATGAGATCATTCTTAATTATACAATCTATTATATAAACAGGAATATGAAACATAACTACTTTCAAATTTCTTTGGTTAAGAAACAATACTCACTCATACAATGCTTCCTAGAGTTTTTTCCTTGTAAAGCTGTAATAAGACATACATACTTCTAAGTAAAAAGTGTGTTTTGCAAGATAAAAGAAAAATGAACATGTAACTAATATAGAAATACCTCCAACTTTAGGGAATAGTTTTGAAAATTTGAAAAGCAGTAAAAGTTAAATTGCTTCAAATTATGTAAGTTTATTATACAATTTATATACTTTTCTTTATTAGCATACAGTCTGCCTGTACTGAATTCAGTGTTTGTAACAAGAACCAGTGAATAAGCTTAAGCAGAATGACATACCCTATTTTACTGGACAATAATACAAAATTCTGCTAGTCAAGCACATATATAGTGAATTATTACATCAATGTACTTATGTCTTAAAAAGTAAAATGATCAGTTTTTATATGACAGAGATAAGTAATTCTTTTCAATTTACTTGCATTACCTTCCAGGTTCATTCCAGCTTGAAGACATTTTCGATAGCGACAGGCTGGGCAGTTTTTTCTTCGAATTTTATCAATGATACAATCATTTCTTCCAGCACAAAGATAATTGTGCTGCCCTATAAGGAATAAGAGACAATTAAAATTTAAAAAGTCTTAAAAAAGTTTTATGTTTTTGTTTTGGGTAGGACACGACTGAGACCTAAAGGCATTGATTAAGGAAGGTAAGAGTGTAGTTGCCTAAATAGACATTAATTACAAAGTTCAAAGGTCATCTACAAAAGTTAGTTTATTAAAATAAAGCTTTACTGCAGTATACATACATAAAAGTACCCAAATCATAACTAGTAACACTACTCAATAAATTTTCACAAAGTAAGAAACAGCACTCCACCTCTCAGATTCAGAAACTCACTTGTACCCTACAAACCCCTACTCACTATTCACTAAAGTAATTATTTTATTATGACTCTGGCCTGATGCCAATGAGACTAAAAAGAAGAAACTTTTAAAAATATCACGGGAATCATAAATGAAAATGGCTTTAATTCAGCATTATGCCACCATATGCAAATCAAATGCACCCCCCATCCCAAAAGTAAAGTGAGTGACAGGTAAACAGTGATATTCTTAAATATTAAGGTTGTCAGCAACTAATTAGGTTAAGTTAGAGAATTATCAAACTTATCAATTTATTACTCCTCTGTTATAATCTCTGTACCATAGGCAGATCTTAGATCACTTTTTCACATGTCATCAGAATATAACAATATTTTATTCACCTTTGATCTCAAATATTAAGACTTACTATCTAAATCTTTTAGTACCCAGAGTTCACTAATGTATTAACAACTACAATTTCTGAACAGGAAAAGACGAAATGTACATTCTATAGTCTTATTTTAGACTGGTTATTCATTGTTTAAGGAATCTGAAGAAAACTAAAAGAGAGGATATCTCGGCCTGGTAAAAATTAGAAGTCTCCTACACAAGACAAGCATGTCTACATAGACACAATAAAGTACTCTGAGGTATGTATCTGGACTTTAAAGCATATTTTCATTGTGTCTAGATGGCAAAAACAAAATGACTAAGAGTTAGGCATCAAAATATTGAAGAATTTTTAGAGCTGGAAAGGTCCTTTGAGAACATTAAAATCCAAATAAGGAAGAAAACTGAATGGTCCACATTTGCTTTATTGTTAATTACATGTCCTAGCCAACAGAAATGATGAACATTTAAAAATTTTACCTGGAAGCAGAGATTAGGCACAAAGGCCGTGTGGTCTTCGATGGTGGTGTATTTGGGAGATAAGTTAGTTTTCTGGTTTTATTACATTTGGATGCTTTTAGATAAGGTTTGTGTGTGCTCTCTTATACCAACTTTGCCCTTCTTCCCTCACAACAGCTAATCTGTATAGGTATTAGGATTTATAGCTCTGTTTTAATGAACATGGAAAAATATTTTTTACTATTCATAATTTTTAAGGTTCAACTGCCTCTGAATTTCACATTCAAAAAGCCTGTTGTCAGGTTTCTTATACACAACAATATTGTTTCACATCATGGAAAACATTTAAGACTCCCCCCTTTTTTTGCAGATGTGTTATATAACATCCACATTGTTAGGGACATTGCACTGATGGTCTTTACTAACAACTCTATTTGATACATTGGGAACTCAGACAACAGGGTGACAAGTTTTATCTTTGTCACCTGGGTGGGGCAACATGAGTAATTTTATAGTGTGCTAATGTATTAAAAAGTAATCTAAACAAAATGACTCATCTACCTCTCAAATATGTACAAACATAACCCTAGACAAATAATCCCTATACAGTGGATGAGTAATTATGTTTAAAAATATAATCAGAGCTTCAGGTAATGCAATTGGGCCACATGCCTTCAAACTACTTTACAAATAACTAAATTACATTGTTTTTTCCTGAGAGGATTCACTTGTAAAATTAAGAGTCCTTTCTATGGAATGAATAACTCCTTTAGGGAGACACTGCTTTTGTTTCTGTCATTAGTCTAAATTCATAACCCCAGTAAGGTTTACATTAGTATAACATTCAGATAGTGAAATAATTTTCTTTAAAATACCTTTCCTGACTTCAGGAAGATTATTACTTACTCCTCTGTTATAATCTCTGTACTTATAATTGTTAATGGTGGACTGTGACCTCTGAGAGAGAAGGGATAGGGTCTAAAGGTCTTTATATCATTTAGCATGGTGCTCTAGCTTAATAGGATAAAGAAAGCAGGTGAAGCTGAAATATCTTTTTACCCCCTCAAAGTTTCCACTCATACTTGGTTTAGTCTGGTATACTGGCTATTCCAACTGCTATAGGTTTGTAGCTTTGAAATCAACTAGCTTATGGGGACTCAAACCCTTTGATTCTAATAAAATGAGAATTATTTTACTGCCCACATTTAACAACATTCATTTCACATAATAGCACTGTCTTAGTGTTACCTTCAGTTCTCTAATCAAACTCCCTCTCATCAATTTATGTTTTTAATTTTAGCTCTGCTCATGTTTTCAAAAATATTTCCTTCCTACTGAAGAATTAGGAGCCACATTCTTTACTGATTTTCTAACCTTAGTGGCTTTGTATATAAGTAGAAATTTTACAGTCTACTGTGAAAAATGGGAATCAAATAGAGAAAAAACAGAACTCTTCAAAACACACACTACCTTCCACTGCTCTTTTGAAGAATACTTTGCAGCTTCCACATGTCAAGACCCCATAATGACATCCTGAGGCTTCATCAGAGCACACCAGGCAGAGTTTGGGAGGTGGTCCTGTTGTTGTTGAGGAGCTAGACGGAGGAGAGCTTACATCTGGCCTCAATCCAGGGCTAAAGGAGGAAAAACAGGGTTGTGATTGAACTGTGAGGACTGTAATAGCAATGTCAGATTATATTTCTCTTAGCTTCTCCATGTCAACAATCACTCTAGCTTCACATTGCAGAACTATGCTATACCATCTAAATATTTTGAAGTGATGAGAAAGAGGTCATTTTTTCTGAAGTGTTCCCTAGCAGAATGGTAGGGTTGTATAGCATTTAGCAATTATAATTTTAATTGCTTATGATTCAAGTGTCGCAAAATATTACCATTTTACCAGTGTACAGTTTTGAGTTTTATAACTACCACAATTTCTATCACTCCAAAAAAGATATCTTCTACACCTTTAATTTCTTATAATATCAATTTCCTTCCACTATCTGCTTCTGAAGTATTGGGAAATTAAACCAAGGTCTTTACACTGAGCTACATCCCCCAGACCCTTTTTATTTTTTGAGACAGAATCTTGCTAAGTCAGTCAGGCTGGGTTTGAACTTGTGATCCTCCTGTTTCAGGCTCCCCCCCACCCCTTAAAGATCCTGTTAAGATCTTGTACTGGTATCTTTATACATTCAGTCAAGTTTCATTCCAGTTCTACCCATGTCCTCTACCAGAGCAAAAAAGAAAAACATTACTGTCTTACAAGACTGGTCCCATATCTCTTATTTCCAGTGTTGTACCAGCTGAAACCATAGTTCTTAAGACAATCTGTCTGGTTTGCAATTAATATTAGAAAAGCACCAGGTTTACAAAAAAGACCATTCTGCCTTCCTCTCTCAATGAAAATACCCCTAAGAAAAATGTGAAAAACATGAAACTGTTTTTCTTACCATGTCTCATTTTTCATTTTGCAAGCTTCTTACCACAAGAAGTGCAGGTCTTTGTTTATTTAAATATATACACATATTTTTTTCTTTCTTTTTAAAATGGAAACAAATCTTTATTAAGAAACATAAGAATCTTTATTAAGAAAAAGAAAACTCTAGCAAATACATAATATCAGTGCTTTGGCCATTTTAAGTTGAAAGTGCTTTTGAAAGACATTGAAGATTTTCAACCTCTCAAAAAGGTTGAAAGAAGTACAATACATATATACTGTTTATGTGTAGTTGCCAAATCTTTATGTGTAGTTTGCCACATTTGTTTATTAAACAGTAAAATAATCTTTTTTAATGCTGCAACAAAAGTTACAGTGGCTTCCAATACTGTATTTTCCTAAGGAGTTTTCATATTACACGTCAACTTTATTTTTTATTTTTCCAAATCAATTTTATTTCAAGGAGAAAAAGAAAAAAAAACTCCTAAAATTTCAAAACCAGAGAAAAACTCCTAAAATTTCAAAATGTCAATCGGGGGCAACAATGGTGCATACGTTGTTACACATTAACTTTAGAATTAAAACTGTATTATGCAGCTAGAAAGAATTTTTAACCTTCTGCTTTTAAGTAGAAATTCTTTATCTGGTCATATGTTCTAAAGCAGACTTTTAAAAATATGGACAGTGGCAACCTGTGGGTTTTGAAACTCTACATAAAAGTGTGTTATTTATCATCCACGCAAGTATGATTTATACCTACAATGCCCCCCAAATCCTCATGCATTCACAGGTGGGAAAAAAAGAGATTAAAATTATACTACATAACTGTGTATTCTGTCCCTTTTGAGTGGCAAAGCTAAGATGTCTTGGTCTTAAGGGCATTACCACCTATAGAAGATGCTGAGAGGTTCCATTCTGAACTCACTATACCTGAGGTGCTTTAAGTGAAAAGCCAGGAACAAAAATACCTTGTTCAAGTGAGTCTGAAGGAAGCTGGTTTCTAGTCATAATGCTAAGTGTATAGGACACTGAGGCCTGCCTAAGGTTACAGAGTTGAGAGAAAGAAAATGCATACAGATTTTTTTCTATGTGATTTTCTTGTAGGAAAAGGAACTGATGAAAGGATGATCATGGATGAAACACTCATGTATGCATTACTAATCACACACCTAAAGAATGAAATGTGCAGGCTAATTACACTCATTTATTCAGCACCCATTCATTCCAGGTTAACTGAATGTCAGGTACTATGAGTATACTGAAGCCTTCTCATGTATGAAGTACATTATTGAAATAATGAACTTTGAAACTTTTGTGTAGGAAGGACAGAAACGAAGTATTTTTTTAGCCACTCTTTATGCACAGTACTACTACAGAGCTTTTAACTTGAGCGTGTTTCTGAATTTTTGTGTGGATTATATAATGATACTTGAGGCTTGTCAAACAGGTCTCTACCCACAGGGATTATCTTTTTATCTCAACTCCTTTTCCTGCTGGAAGAGCCCAAGGAAAGAGAAGTGCTGTATACCTTTTCCCTGATCCTACGGAAGTCAGAGGGTGAAAGTCAGGTATTTATATATTATCTTTTTGATACATCAAAATTCATTAGTTTTGTTAAAGGTTAATGTTTCAATGTGGAATCTGAAACCTTATTAGTAAATTTTTGGTAATATAACTGTTGCATTAAAATCCATTGTCCACTTGCACTTTGAATGCATATTTTTCTATGCATACTTTTTAAATACAGATTGAGTATCTTTTATCTGAAAAGCTTGGGATCAGAGATTTTGGCATTTTTAGATTTTGGCATGTTTATATTTTGGAGCGTCTGCAAAGATTTTACCAGGTGAGCAGCATCTCAATGTCTGAAACAATATGAAATCTGAAATGTCAGTATCATTGTCAGCATTCAAAAAGCTTGGGAGTTTGGTGTATTCTGATATTTGGAATTAGGGATTTTCAACCTACATTAGGCATTAGTTACCTTAGAAAACTGGTTCCATAAGTTTTCCAGATCTTCCAAATACTGATATACTCCATCCATAATATATAAAAGTTACACTTACTAATAAACTCATAGTGATAGATAAAATTTCTGTTTGAAACCTGTGTTTTATCAATTGGCAACAAATACTATCTGTTGTTTTCCTTTAGGTACATTCTAAGTTCAGCTCAGTCATTTTTGAGAAAACATCTACCAAGCATCCACATAGAAAGGAGTTCCATAATTTATCTCTCATAGTACTCTATGGAAAAAAAAAAACCTGCCTTACTTAAGAACTTAACTTTATACATGCTTTTCTTGGCAACAAAAATCAAATACTATATGCCCATGTTTTATGTCTTTCCGCTATTTTCACACAGATATTAAAGATGTGTGTGTGGTTGAGATTTAACATGTAATTTTTTTTTCTTCATCAAGGCATGAAATGGCACTTTCACTTAATTGTGTGGCAGTGAATAAGATTACTATATACTAATTCACCAGCAGTTTTGCTCATTTTTGCTTTTGTAAAATCATCAGTGCAAATTTCAACAAAGTGAAGGGACAAATAAAGTATGTCAAACACAGTTTTGATAGGGCCTTGGGGACTTTCAGGAGTCCATAGGTCATACTGTTGAGAATTGTGAATGATGATTCTCAATCAGGCATAGTAGAATTTATAACAACTCTGCAATGCAGGGGCTTGGTGACCTTTTTATTCTTTCTAAATTCTCAATTGCCATATGTTAATGTAACTAGCAAAAGGATATAATATTGCTTATTAAATTATTTGTTTTTGTTTGTTTGGTGCTGGGGATCAAACTCACAACTTTGCACTTGCCAGGCAAGTGCTTGTGCTGCTGAGCTAAAATCCTCTGCTTGTTAAAAGCTTTTCTCCACAAAGCAGCAGAAAGAAATGCTAACCTTTTAACAAAATGAAGCGATATATGGTTGCTTTAGCTTTCAGTTTAAGTAATTTAATCAACAGTTTTTCAGTAAAATACAAGAAATCCATTTGAAGAAAAAGGAAAGAGAATATTATCATGTGAGAAAACAAGTATTTACGTGGGAAAAATCCTGCACATACAGCTGCTAGAACTAGATTAATTCCTAACAGCTACAAATGAAATAGATATGTTCTAGTTGGCTTGTCAGTTTTCATCCAAATTCATAAGGAAGACTTCAATGGGAAAGTTTTCCTTTCTAGGGAACATTTGGGAATGTCTGGAACATTTCTGGGTGTCACAAGTGGCAAATGCTATTGGCATCTAGTGATAAGCCAGATACTGTTAAAACATCTTAACCATGCACACAGCAGCCCCCACAACAGTTATTCCATTTCAAAAGCTTATAGTGCTGACATAGAAAAACCTTTGCCATAAAGCTTTCAGCAGCATAAAGTGGAGGGAGGAAAAATAAAAATCACCACGGACCAGAGACATTTTCAAATCTTCAAACTCTTTAAAACTGGAACAACAACTACTCTATTGAGGGAGCACACTAAATAGTCTGATTCAAACCAGATCCAAAGAGAGAAAGCTGAGGCCAGAGACTCTACAGGCTGGGGATTAGTTTGTGATAGTAATTTATTTTTCCCACTATAGCTAGTACTAAAAGGCCATTTTTACACAGTAAAGTCATCTGTAATTTTATTATCTCTGTACATGAGGAAAAATAAAAATATTTGGTTGTACACACTAGGTGATTATATAATATGATTGTCCATTTTTCTTTTAGTTAAAGAATTACTGATTTGTTTGATAAGCTATGGAACAGTTTTCAAATGAAATACCAAAAATACACTAGGATAAGACTTTCAATTTATTGTTACATGGCTTTAGGAAAATATACCTTATCTTATTTAATAATCTCAAGAAAGATTTGATTATTCTCTTTGCTTTGTACTTACAGAGAGTAAGAGATTTCAACTTTACCTGCATAATAAGACAGCTTCTGTAAACTATGCGTTATTTATACTCATTCATTTTAGGGAAAGATTTATATCCACACAATCTATAGTAATAGGCGAAGAGAATTTTCAGTGAAGGAGGCTTGAAACATTCTTTTTTTCAGACCTCTGACACACATTAATGGCTTTCCACTTGTGCTTAGTTTCCTAAGTTGAAGGCATAAATCAATATGGATCTAGGCCTTTGTCTTTATGTGAGAGAATATGGTCAGCCTAAATCAGTCCTTTCTCACTAGATCACTCTTCTAGTTATAATGTTACATAATTTCAGTCCTAACAACAGCGTCATCCTTCACACTTTAAACCAAGTGCCAAAGATGGAGAAAAATATTTTAAATCTCATAAACCTCAAACACTCCTTTTTCATGCTGTGTGCTGTATTCTTTGCTCAGCTGACATTAGGGGACAAGATTCTTAGAAGGAACAGTGATGTAAATATTATACCAAAATTAAGAATGGCAAGGACAGAGGGTGAAGACTGGTTTTACTGTAAGTTATAAAGACTTGATTTTGTTTCTGTTTGATGCATATTCTTAAGATCATCTAAGAATACATGGTTTGAGACGTATGAAATTTGTTGTTGCCTTCTAACTATATCTCACACAACTTAAATTGCAGTTATTCCAAAATATCTTATTACATTCTTTTTTTTTTTTAATTTTGAGACAGGTCTTGCTAGATTGTCTAGAGTGTGCTATGTTGGGATTCCAGGCATGTGCTACCCTATCCACCTAATTAGCTAAGATGCCCCAAGAAAAAATGCAATTACTTGTTTCAGAAGTCTCTTCTTGTTTAGTTTTTGAACAGGGTCTTGCAATGTAGTCCAGGCTGGACCCTTAACTCTTTTTTTTTTTTTTTTTGACTCTTAACTCTTGATCCTCCCAAGTGCTAGAATTACAGGTGTGTGCCACCATACCTCTTTTTCTATTCTTAGATTTGAATTCCATTTGCCATGCTTGGTAATTTAGGCATAGATGTAAAGCATTTGCCAATTCCAACCCTTTCCCCACATCTTATTTATTACTCCTACAACACTATGTCATGCACTTTTTCCTTCTTGATTGCTACCATTTAATGCATGCTTTCCTTCACCACTTGTCTTCACTGCTGCAATGGTGTATACTTCAGTAGTCCTACCTTTGGCTTCTCTTTCCACTCCACCTGCCACAGTGCTAAAACTTTTTTCCCATCACGATTAAACACCTTGGGTGCTTCTCCACTGTGTGTAATGCAAGTGCAGTATGTGCACAATCTGGTTAATTTTCCAACCCCATGTCTTCCTACTTCTCTATAGAAACCATTTGATTTGTATGTCACATTTTTCCTGGAAGGTTTTGCTAAGATTTGCTTTCCACGCCTTAAGTGTCCATGATGACAGTTCAACACTGATCCACAGCAGTCTTACACCAAAAAGTAACAAAGTCTTCTGCGTATATATATTTCTACATGTATCCTATTTCTACCAAAATCTCCCTTTTCAAATCACCAACATCTTACACAGGGACAGTGCATGTTATTCTATTTAGCTTGTTTTTTAAATATTCATCTGTTCTAACAAAGATTTTAAAGCTGCTGACATGTGGGATATTTATGAGATTATACCTAGAACACCGGCCCCTACTGAGCAACATTGTGCAAATTCATTCTTTACACACATTCTCCCATTTAATCCTCTCCATAGTCCTTTGAGGTTGTCACTAAACATTTACAGATGAGGAAACAGATTTAGAGATGGTGGCTTGCCTAAAATGACATAATTAGTAAATAACTATGCCAAAATTCAAACTGAGGTTTTCCTGATAGCGAGATCAACATTCTTAGCCAACAGTCCTTTTTTTGGTTATGATAAAGTGTCAGAACTGAGGAAAGTATATCCATGTCTTCAAATTGAGGAACAATGTTTTCTATTTTATTTCTCAGTTACAAAAAACAAAAAGGTATCAAATTTCCTTTACTGACTTTCAATCATAATTTTCAAAATGAGGATTTTTTTTCCTAAATAAAGTTGTCAGAGCAAATCAAATTGGTTAAAAATAGTTGACTTAAAACTGTCATAATCTGGGATGTTTGACTAGGTTTTCAAATATTCTATAACCTAATGTACTTATATGTTTTATATTGCACAATTAGTATAGTTCATAAATTCCACACTGATAAACACAAAAGGAATGTACAACAGTTGTGTGTGTACTTGTATTATATATCAGAAATGCCTCAGAACCAACTTTAATCTGATTTAAGGCCACATACTCTCTCTCTCTGATTAAAATCAAGCTTGATTCTTAGATTTGTATGTAATTGAGATTTCAACTTTGGTCATGCTAGATTCTTTAATATATAAATTTTCATTAGGTTTTGATGATGCTTTCATACCCTAGTTCTTAAATATCCACTGAAACAATTTAAGAGAATTAAAAAAACTATTTAGTAAATAGTGAAAATACTGGTCAATTTTCTTTAATAGGTCAAGATGGAAAAAAAGAAAGTCTTCAAAAAGTTAGTTAGTTGCACTCAGCAATATAGCAACTTGAATGAAAAATTTAAGAATGAAAAGATTTTCAGTAGATGGAACAAAATGTCCCATCACAGCAATCATCATATTGGAAACCACTAATTTTTAACTTTGCATGCCACACTCCATGGCTGGGGATTTTTACATAAATATATGATCTAAAATAATCTTTACTACTGAGTTCCTTTCACAGATAAAAATATAGAGAAATCAAATTATTCATGATGCAACTTTGGGAAAATAAAGATGTGGATTCTGCTCTGCTGAAATCCAAAATTCATGCACCTCACCTTCTTAACTGTTGTCTGGCAGAGATCTGCAGGGTAGTAGCCATTAAGCTCAGTAAAGTACTTAAAAGATGATGTGGGCTATGAAATAATCTTGGGATAAAATTAAACACCAAAATTTGCTTTTTCCTTCTATTATTGATAAGCAACGGAGAAGAGACTATTGTTAGTATTGCATTAAGGTAGAAAATAATGATATGCAAGTATCTAGGTTATTTTTATTTTTTTCTTTAGAGCCTTATACTAACATACATCTTAAATTAGTATACTGGCATTCTAAATTATTTTTTGAAAGTCATGCTAGTCATTAAAATACTAAATTAACATGGAAACCACACATAAAAATATGAAAGTAGAAATTATAAGTGTTTTGTTTATTAATAACACTTTTGCCCTTAGCTTTGAAGTATATTATATATTTGACTATGTATGAAATCCTAGAATTTGGGAAGATACATTTAATTCTTATGAAACATACTGCTCCACTAAGGTACCAAGTTTGGCATACATGATGACATGAATAAAATTATTATATAGGCTTACCTATGTGGGTGATATCTAGCCACATTATCAATTTTATTGATAGGAGATTTATATTTATTGAATATGTATATCATCTGAGCAGATTGATAAAAAAATTATTCATAAGACACTAAAGTACATTTAGCCTGACTACATAATAATAGCTCTAATTTATTTTGCACTTCTTATTCTGTAATTCTCATTACCATCTTGAAAACAGATGCCACTAATCTCACTTGACAGATATAAAAACTATCACTCATAAATGTTAACAGAACTAGTCTTAGGATCCTATATAATGCACTGTTAAGAGGCCAAGCCTAAAATTGAATTCAAGACTCCAAGTCTACTCCTGTTTTATTTTTAGTACGTACCAATAATAAACTTGTCTGTCTAAATGTATGGTAGATTATAGATTATTATAGCTGCAAACTATTAGAAGTCTTCTTTTAAAGAAACAAAGGTCAAGTTATACTCAAAGTAATAGTTATCGTAGGTAACAAATTAGTACTTTTCAACAATACCCACTTAGTCATTTAATCTGTGTTCTCCAGAATATATAAAAGGACTGGCTTTATTATAAAACATATATGTAAATTGTTCCAAAGTTCAGTTACATAATTTACCAAGAAGATTTTACCAGAGTATAAGAAATACTAAATATCAAAACATACTGAAAAAAAGAATGAATTGAATTATACAAAGGGTAGATGTACTCTGATATACATATATTTGTCCACATATTTTCTCAATTCATGAATGATAAAAGAATATGAACTACTATGTAGTTCAACTTGAGTTAAGTTTAACAATAGAAAGTTTTTGTTTTTGAGTCCAAATAAAGATGAATTACTATAGTTCATTTTAGAATATTCACTAGAAAATGAGTTGCATTTCTTTAAAAATAGCACTTGCTAACATTTTAGAAACCATATGGGGAAATGAAAAACAAACTTGTAAACTAAATGATAGGCCCAAGGTTTGATCCTCAACACACCATCCCCCCAAAAAAACAAGTAATGATGTGATTTTAAATTTTAGAAATATTCTTCAAAATGTAAAAATTTCAATGGCACAAGGCAGTGCTTTTTTGAGAGGGGATAAATACTAGTATTATAGCAGAAACATGCAATCTGGGAGCTGGGAACTGATAAGCATTTATCAAATCACAACTCTGCTTGCTTTTAACCTTATCTTTTGTTCTAAAATTATAGGCACATTTAAAAATAAAACCAATAGTATATTCCCTAAAATAAACTTGGTTTAAAAGCTCTGTGCAAATTTGTGTCTTCAGTAAAATATTACAAGAACTGTTATTTGTAAGTAAACCAAATCATTTCCTGAAAAAAACTGAGAATGTGAATGTTAACCATTAGAAAGCATTCATTAGAAAGCATTTTCAAACTGTGTTTCTATGTAAGCAGTTCTTCATGCAGAAAACAGAAATTACTGAGTACACCCACTGGTGTTTGACACTTCCACCAAGTAACACCAACATTTAAGACATGAAATTTCTGAAAATGCAGTCCTCAAAGTCAATGTTTTAAACCTGTTGCATTTTCAGACCCTAACCCAACAAAATAATTTCAAAGCCTTTCACAATGCAAAATAGGTTAAATACAACAACAAAACTTGGAGGTTTGGGGGTAAAATGTGAAGGACTGAAACAAAATTCTCATGTATAGTGCAAAACAGAACACAAAACATCTACCACCTGCCAAAGGATGAGTCACACAGTTAGTATTTTAAAGCCAAGTAATTTGCTTGTTGCATAGACAGTTACAGCTATAGATGGAATGTTGCCTTTTTAAGTGATTTTCCCACATTATCTTTGTTACTGACTACTCAGAAGTGTTCAAGATAGTGAAACATCACAATATCACTGTTACTTATTGGATGGAAATTAGTGTATGAGTTTAGTTGTACCAGGTTTTTAACAACAGCTTGTACTCACTTTATTTTCCTGGTACTTATCCATAACTTTGTGTAAGGACTAAAGGCCATGGATTATAAATTTCAGCCGTAAGAATTAAGAGTAGAAAGAAAACAAAATAAGGAAACCTTTCAAAATCACAATGGAAGTTGTTAGCGAAAGTTTGCCTAGTCAGCTTGAGGGGAAATGTCTCCTTACTGTGCACCAAGAGGCCACATAGTAGCTGAAAAACACCCTTGTTGTTGTTGTTTTCTTGTTTGTTTTTGGTACTGGGGATTGAACACATTACCTTGCACTTGCCAGGCAGGTGCTTAAGCCCCTGAGCTAAATCCCCAGCCTCTAAAACACCCATTTGAAATTTCACTTTTTCTCATAGTGCTTGGGAAAAAAAAAGTTATTGAGATTTCAGAAATGTAAATATGAAGAAAAAAGCAACAGTGATTTAAGGAAATTCAAGCAACATAAAAAAAATGGAGCGGAAGCCTGCATCAGGGGTGAGCTGCCCGGAACCTCCACGGAGGGCTTGCCCTGCCACCGGGAACTTAGTGGAAGCCTGCATCAGGGGTAAGCTGCTGGGAACCTCCACCTAGGGCCGCCCTGCCACCTGGAACTCAGCGCAAGCCTGCATCAGGCATAGGCTGCCCAGAACCTCCACTGTGGGCCCGCCCTGCCACCGGGAACATCAAGGAGGCCCGCCCAAGACTGAAAACTGCCCTGGACTGCTTCAGCTGGGCCCTCCCTCCCACCTGGGACATCAGAAGATCTCAGCGGGATCCAGTTAGTGTGAGAAAATTTGGAATTTTGCTCCCAGGTGGCGAACTTTGGACTACACCAGATTGACTATATCAGTGTAGTGAGTATACCCCTAAAATAGAGGTGTACAGGGGATAAATAGGGCCAGTAGTAAAACACCCTACAACTAACTGTACGACTTTGTTGTGTCTGAAAAGAGTGTGTGTGAT
>PVLA01012896.1:0-40798 GCA_004027455.1 Hydrochoerus hydrochaeris | reverse complement strand
GAAAAAAAGCATGACATCCAATAGTATATGTGTATAACATGCTTTCAACCACACACAATAAATGCATTCATAAATGACAAAAGTAAAATTTAAAGTATGTGTTCCACATTTTCCCTTTTCCACCCACTAATGGCAGAGAAGCCAAAACAACCAGGACAGTCATGGCAAACCTTTGAGAGACCAAGTGGCAAAACCGCCATCCAAAACCCACTTATTTATTGCAAAGCTCCAATGCTACAAATAAACCAGAATACTGAGGTTTTAGTTTAGAAAAAATAACTCACATGCTTGGCTTGAGTGCCAACAGAGAGGGCTCTGCGTGCCCACTGCAGCATGCACGCCCTGGGTTCCCCACCGCTGAACTAGGAGGGAGGAGGCTTCGAGCAAAGACGCTGGGTCTGTCAAGATAATACAGAGCTAGAGAAGAGGAAGTTGTATGGGGAAGACTCGTTACAAATGAAGTCAGATGTCTTTTGAAAAGTTGCAGGAACTTATTAAGCAGGTCTGAACAAGACTTTTTCAGGGATTCTGGAAAACAGATCATCAAAAATGTCCCCTGACACTACCAATGTCCTGGGGAGAGGTAGAATTACCCCAAATTGAGAGCCACTCTCTCAGAAGTAGCTGAGTGCCAACATAAGGCCAAGAATAGGAAGCCCCCCAGAGAGCAGGACCAACTGTGAGCAAACAGAACTGAGACATAAAGGAGCAAATTAGAATGGAGGCACATTGTTTGTATCCAAGAAAATCTCCAGAGGCCAATCCTAACCTTTGCCTCTATGTAAGCTTTGGGGCCCCTCCCTATTTTGGTTTTCAAACTAGTTTTAAAATGAAGGTTTTGTCGTTTGCACAGGAAATCACATACTCCAATGCCCTTATACTTTTTCAAGAGAGTCTAGAAAAGTTTGATAGAAAAATTAGATTAAAAAATTGAAATCCCTAAAAACACCCTCAGCTGGTTAGAGAGATGAGTTATTGTCCCAGAGCTTATGTATTAAGAGTCACAGGAAAGAAGTCAAAATCCAAGGAGGCGCCATTTGCCAGAAGGGAATCCACGTTCACAACCACTCACCAGATGCAGAAAGCACGTACTGAGAAACATACGTATCAGTTAGGGTCCATCTGACACCACAATTAACTGTCACAATACACTAACCTGGAACCTAGGTACTCTCAAGGGTGGACATGAATCCTCCAGGTGGACATGTCTGAAAAGCAAACCACATGAGTTACCCAAAGAAAATCCATTTCTACTATCAACAAAAAAATCGGTTAACAGATTAAGATCTGGTGTGATGAAGGATTCCAAAGAAAGCTGCAAGGTAGCGTCCGGGCATGTTGTTGGTGTCGTTTGTATTGCTGGTGCTCTTGCTGTCTCTTGTTGTTTCTGGTACTGAGAATCAGAACCAGGGTCTTCACACCCAGCTACATCCTTAGCCTTTTTTTATATTTTTAACTTTTGAGACAGGCTCTCACTACCTTGCCTAGACTGGTTTTGAATGTGATGATTCTCCTGCCTCAGTCTCCCAGAGTGCTAGGATTGCAGGCATGCACTTCTGTGCCTGCTCCAACTAAGAAAACTTAAAGAGGTGACAGAAATAAAAGCAAAAAATGCTTTCTGATTACATACTAGAGGCCATACTTGTTCAGGGTACCTTTACCTCCACAAATCCCAGTGGCAAATAATTCCAGTGACAGAAGAGATGACCAAGACTACCAATCACAGGATGAGCATCTTCAAGAAATTTAGACAGCTGGGCATGCTGTTTCAGGTCTGTATCTTGGCGGCTGAGGCAAAAGGATTGCAAGTTTCAGTCTCACCTAGGCAATTTAGTGACTTAGACAGATCCTTACAAAGGCCCTGGGTTCACCAAAATGATGGGAGAAAAAAACAGGAAAGAAGGAAGAAAAAAGGAAGGAAGGAAAGAAGGAAGGAAGAAAAGAAGGAAGAAGAAATTTAGATAGTGGATAAGCTCTTTAAAATCCTTAATATAACTATGCTCTAATTTTTTAATACAAAATAATAGAATCCATCAGATAAGACTGGTCACTATGAAAAAAACTGGAGAAAACCTCACACAAAGACCTAACAGAAGTTTGAAAATTAGAAAAACAGTCTGTGAAATAAACAGAATCAGAAAACAAGTTGCATAGCAGCCCAGACAGGGGTTGCAGGATAATGAAGTGGCTGATAAATCTTAAGAAACCATCCAGAGAGTCTCGAGCTTTTCAAAGGTATGTTGATATCCCATCACCAGGGGTTTCTAAAATCTACTCCTCCACTTTCCAGGGTTAGAGTAAGCTATTTCCTGCTGGAGACATCACTCAGGGTCTGCTCTGGGCAGACCAAATTGTAACTTGGTCAGGAGGTGATGAGCAACAAGGCCCGGAGAAAGACAAATGTTGCTCTGTGAGGGTTTTCAGGTCTCCTTGGAAAGAGGTAAGCCTTCTCCTGGCAAAGGGAAAATTCTGCTTCTACCATTGAGAGTTACAGAAGAAGGGGGGAATTCCCCCAGGTTCTCTGTCCTGCCCATTCAAACATCAGAATTGTGCATTCAGTCTCCTTAGCAGCTTTGCTTTCCTTAAAGCACGCACAGTTCTGAGAGAGGAATCTCTCTAAAAGTCACCCTTCCAGCTTTCCACCCAGTGCTTGAGGTGACTAGTAGCTGAATAGAGCCCACATTTTCTAGTATCAGGATTCCTGTATCAATCAGAATTTCATCAGAAAAAATAGAACCACTAGACATGATCTATCACCTTTTAGAGACTGAGTTCCTACAGTGCAGCTCAAACCCACTTATTTAGCTCAGAGTGCCAACTGCTCACGTATGCTGTTATCTGATGCTTAGCTGCTGGGGTGATGCTGGGGCGACTTGGCTCCGTGCTAACAGAAAGGAGATCTCTGTGTACCCGCTGCAGTTCACGTGCCCTGGGTTCACCACCACTAATCTAGAATGTGGAGCTTATGATAGGGATTGACCTGACAAGATTTGGGAGCTGGTTATACACTGTCTATGCAGCTGTTGCTTCTGCTTCTGGTACTAAGAATGAATTCAGCCAGGTAGGAAGTCTGGCCCAGGAGTCAAGGAAGCTGGAAGGAGAAATCTGGTGGGAGCTGGAAGAGTTGCAAGCAGACTCTGCTCTCTACCCATGAGGTAAGTGGGCAGATCAGCAGCAAACATAAGTGACCCCACTCACCCTTTACATGTGACACAAGTATGGCCTTTAGAGTTCAAACACACCTAGGTGCCCCAGACTGTACAGAAAAAAGATTTCTGGGAAATATAACTCCAGTTAAGCTAATGTGACACAGAACAAATCCACTACAGCTCCTACAGTAATTAACAGAAATTAACAACCACCAAGACATGGTGATGTGTGCCTGTAATCTTAACACTTGGGGCACCTGTTCAGACAGCAGGATCTCTACAAGTTCAAGTCCAGCCTATGGTACATAGTGAGTTCAAGGTCAGCCTTGACTACAGAAACCCTGTCTCACTGTTTTCCAGAAAATATGGAAATGCAGGAGCTGAGATATGGGCGAATGTGCAGACAGCATATCCCCAGCGGTGCCCAGGGATAGCACTGGGAGGTGGGGGAGAGCAAAGCCAATGTGAAAGTAAATCTCACAGCTGTGGGAAACTGGGGTTTGACCCTGACTTCTGAGAAGCCACATGAAATGCACCTCAGAACCATTCAGAGCAAAGATGAATGAAAGGCTTATTCACAGATAATGAGAGCATTGCCTCCTCCTTCTCCCCTCCCACACTGGACAAAGTTTGCATCCTGGGGTGGGAGTGCTCTATCACTGTCAGGAGAGAGCATGCCAGGGGTTTTTCAGGTGTCCCAATGTTCTGACCCCAGAGAGGCCCAGGACAGAAAGTGAAAGCTGGCCAGAACAGCTAGCCAGAGGTTATCCGGTTTCACCTGCCCAAGCCGGTTGCCCCAGCAACAGCCCAAGTGAAAGGTGAGAAGAGCCAAGCGAAACGGGGTCAAGTTCAGCTCAGGGTAAGGAGAAAGAGGAGGAGGAGAGGATACGCATCTGGACACAGACACACTGCAAGTTCTGCTTCTCTGCTAATGCCTGAGTAGGTAGAAAATGAGGTGCGTCAAACAGAGGGTCACGTTAGCAAAAAAAGTATCAGGCAGGGACTGTCAGCACCCCTTCCAAGGATGCCTCCTGGGTAGCTGTCCTCCTTGCTGCCCTAAAATACAGCAAACTCACCTACAGCCAAACTCCAGATGAAAATGACCCATGTAAATGAAGGACCGCAAGCCTAAGGACAAAGACCAGATGTCTAAGTGACCCTGTTACATACATTTCATTGACTAAGAACAGAGAGCAAAACAAAGAGGGTCAGGGACAACTCCTCCTATGAAGCAGGGGCAGGGGGCTGGTTCCATAGAGTGGCCCGGAAGAATGAAGATCTAAATGCCCTCGCCAGTGAATCATGCCAAGAGCACTTCATCACCACTTAGACTCTTCCTTGACATGTTGCCACTTTCTGTTTTGTCTCTAAAGAACGGCTGCTGTGAAAAGCAGGGAGGCCAAGAAGGACCTTACTGAGAAAGCTGATCTATTGCAGCCCAGTCCTGGAAAGCATCTGGCTCTTCCTTCCTGCATCCACTTTAGAAAGGCTTCGGGCAAGGACAGCCGCTCCTAGGAGATGCGTAATCCTTAGTGGCTGAGGGGCTATCAAAGTGGGAAAGATCACATGCTTGTTAAGATAAAGGTTTGGTTGTTCCAGGGTGGGCTCATCAAGGGCTAGCAGTAAGCAAGTTTTGTTGCTTCGACTGCCTTTAAAAAATGCATTGATTTGAAGCTAATACCAAGTTGTCATAGTTTCATGAGTAACAGCTTGTAGTTTGAAGAATCAAAGCCTTTTCCTGAATCAATAATAGCAGATTCTCTGAGGTGGCCTGAGTCTTCACAGAGAGGGGGAGGAATAGAGAAAGACTCCAGGGTGGAAAAGGGAGTACTTTTTATCAGACCATAAGTGGCCTTTAAAAGAGGAAAAATAGTATTTCCCTCTCCCCAAACCTTCAAAATCAGAAGAAATTGAACTTTTAAAGATTCAAAATGACTTAAAAAGAAGCATTGTTTGGCAATAATATGCAGATTAAATAGTATGTGAATTCACATATAATAAATTCATTCTAAGGAAGAGAGAAGGTCAAATTGAAGAATTTTTTTAAACACACCAATTAATTTAACAGTTATCAAGACAACTTTTTCACATCCTGAGTTTAGCACAACTGGTTTCCTAAACCCAGATCTTTGGGAGATGTTGAATTTACTACTTTTTTATGCCTGGAGCAAAAATACATACATGCAAGTGGGTTCTCTCTCTCTCTCTCTCTCTCCTCTCTGCCTCTCTCACTCACTCACATTATATTATCTTTGATCCAATTAAAAAGATAAATCTCTAATTATATCTCAGTATTATGCTGGACTTTGAAAGCATTTTCCTAGCCTACTCCATTTGAGCTTCATAGTACCCTGTTACTCTGAGAGTACTTTTATTTTTATCCTCTTCTGAATGAGGGGAAAGCTGAGTTTTAGAGGGAGGAGTCTAAACATCCCGCCCAATTCTCTTGGTAGTGCCCAAGGCAGACATCACTAATTGATCAAGGTACTTTTTCTCAAGAAGTTCAGACTAAGCCTCAGAACCATCGCTTTTCAGCCGAGCTCCAGCAGCCACTATCAATTGATGTAAGTTGACATGAAAGATAAAACCTATCTGCCATCCTGGAATCAAGTGATGTGCCCAAGGTCATAAAACTTCTATGCTTGATAGATTAAGGCCAAATCACATGTCTTTTGTCTCAGTTCTTTTTTTTTTTTTTCCATGAAGTAGAAAGCTTTTACCCCTATGTGAAGAGCTTGATATGTTTGTTATAACCAAAAGCTACTGCCCTTGGGGATTTTTGCTTCTCTGCACGTAACTGCCAAACCATATTCACACTCACTACTTAAGAAGCTTAAGACACAACAGAGCTCCCTGGAAATTTTAAATTACATTGTGGTTCACATTCTGTGTCTATCAGCCTATGTTGCTGTAGATCGTGGGTAGCTGTCAGAACCTTTAAATCAAAGAACTGGATTATTTAATTTAAATAATGATTGAGTGCAAATAAGTAATATAATTTCAGAGAATGAAAATGTAAAAAAAGAAAAAGTAATGAAGCATGGTAAAGGGATAAAGAATGACCTTGGCAGGGAGAGGAAGAACAATTTTAGACAAAGTAATCAGGGAAGGCTCCTCCAGGGAAGTGACCTTGGAGAAAAACTTGAAGGAAGTGAAGGGTGTGTCACCTGAAGAGCAGAAAAAAGGTATCCAGGGAACAGCAGGGGAATAATTTGTGCATGTTTGATAAATAACATGGGAAATGCAGTCAGGCAAAAGTCAGCTCACCTAAGACCTCATAAGCCATAGGAGGGAGATGCTTCCTATATAATTTAAAGCAAATATATTTGGCCTTTTTCTGTTGCTACAATGAACTACCTGAGAATAGGTGCTTTATAAACAAAAGAGATGTAGCTCACAGTTTTGGAGACTGAAAGTCCAAGATTGGCCAGTCCCATGTGTTTGGCCCATGTGAAGATCCCTGTATCTGGGTCACAGCATTCCCCTCACCCTAAATAGCCAAGTGCTTTCCAGTGTGGAAAGAAGTTGACTTTCCATCTGGCCTTCTATCCCCTTTTCTCTGGAGCTTCATTTACCTCCTTGGAAATAACAAACCCTTCCTTGCCTCCACAAAAATCTGTCCCTTTCGAGTGAAAAATATATGCTTCTTTGATGCTTTTTTTAATGATTCCATCTTGATAGCAAAGCTAAACCTCTACACCTTTGTTCTTAGCTCTGTCTGTCCCCTGGAGCACTGGGATTCTTCACCTTCAATGAGTGGAACATTCCAGATGCTATGATTTGGACATGGTTCTCACTCAAATTCCTGTTTTAGAGGACTGGTCCTCAAGGAAGTGATAAACCTTTAAGAGGTATGATCTGATGAGAGGTCCTTGTGTTAATTGGATGCATGCCCATAAAAAGGATTGCAGGACTTCAGCTTCTCTGGCTTTCTGTTTGGCAACCTGAGCTCGCTCATGTGTGATGCTTCTGCCACACATCATGTGGTCCTCACAGAGCTATGCCTGTCAATCTCCAAGACTGTGGGCTAAATAAAGTGCTTTACTTTATAAAGTTAACATGCCTCGGGTATTTCATTATAGTGACACAAAACTGACTGGTACATGGGCAAACCAAATTGCTGAGAATGAAAATACCTTGCTTATTTTTCTCATCATCTAGCACAATTCCTAGCACATTTCTGGGTCTCAGTGTTTGCTGAGTGAATTAGTGAGCAGTGTAGCATAGGTAAAATAATAAAGAGAAAAAAAAGAAGATGGAAACTTGGGAAGAAGAAAGCATTAAGAAGTAGGCAGAGGTGGAGAACCAGTGAAAGAAAGAATGGGAGAGAAGTAGAATCAGAAGAAAAAATAATCTGTGATTTCAAAGAAGCAACAGTTTGAAAGATTGAGCAGAGAGCTTTCACTGTATGCCTCACACAGAAAACCTGCATGCACCATTTGGAAGAATCAATTAAAGTTCATCATACATTAAATAGTAGCCCCAGCATTTCTACTCAAAAATCCGCGTGTCCATGTGTGTACCCAAAAACACACACCAGAATGTTTATCACAACACAATTTATTAGAGTGAAAAACTGGAGACAACCTGAATGCCCATCAGGAGTAGAACGAACTAATCACCATACGTCACACAGTGGAATACCATCTGGGAGTGAAAATGAATGAATTGCACTACACATAATGACTTCTTTGCGTATCTCACTAAGTTATTGAGCAAAGGCAATCAAACCCAAAACGGTATATGCAATAGGGTTCCATTTGTTTAACGTTCAACACCAGGCAAAAGCAGTTTATGATTTTCAAACTCAGAATCCTGGCTCACCTTGGGCAGAGTATGCAGAAAGTGACGTGGGGCATAAACAGGACTCTGGGAAGCTGATATGTTGTTTCCTGATAAACCGTGATTACTAGATGAATTGATTTCTGAGTACTCCTTGAGTTGTATATTCACAATTTGTTCACTCCATGCTTGCTATATTTCAATAAAGGCTGACTTTAAAAGGACAACTTGGTAGTCTTCTGTTTAAGTTGCTTAGCACTGCCTAAAGTAGTTCATCACTGAATCCTCTCAGGAGATGGAAGTGTTGACATGTATTCCTCTAGGTGTGGATGTGCTTGTGAGTGTTGAATGTTGAATATTCTTCAAGGTTGCAGTCAGGTGAAAGGAAACATCAGATTTGTAACACTTTCACAAATAATTTGGCTCATGGACCACAGTGATTCTATAAGAGAGTCTTTATTCAATGAGAGTCAATCTACTCGCATTGTTAGAAAGATCTTATGTAATCTCAACACTATACCACATCTATCGAATTCCATTTCTATCCTTTTCTTTTATTCAGAAAATCATTCAATCAGTAAGGATTTTCTCTGCGCCAATCCTTATGAAGGGTAACGGATATTCAGAGAAAACTCCATGTACCTCCTTCTGATCTCTATTCTTAGGGCCTGAGGAATTCAGCAGGAAAGCTTGCCAAGAACATCTAAACCACAGGAAGAGGATCTGGGGCAAGGCTGTGTGAGGCTTTTACCTAGAATAGCTGGAAATGGTATAATGAAAGGGTCAAGGGATGCCCGAAGCCAGTGTGAAAGAGCTTGTACAGAGTCAAGGATGGTGAGCAAGCTGCGCGCAGGAAACAGCCAGTGAATATATCAGTGCCGACAGGAAAGAGCCACACAGAAGTGGCCCAGGAGAGCAGAAGGGAACCAAGAGCAGCAATGGACACGCTTCACACAGTCTGCAGAAATTTGAAAACAATAAGAAACAGACCAAAAGTCTGTCTGCTTTTTGTTATCACAACCCACCCGTAATTCTAAAAAAGAAAATGTTAGTAGTAAAGTATTCCTAAAAATGCTTCTAACAAAAGTGTTTGTAACAGTGAAAAATCTGAAAAATGGGTAAGTGGAGCCAGGAGGTGTTTGTCCAGGCACAACATACAGAAGTAAAGGGACAGGGACCGTCATTCCATACACCAACCCAGACAGCCCCAGAGCATAGCACTGCTACTTGCAGATGTCTACGGAGTCTAGTGTCTCTCTTTTTTTTTTTCTTTTCAGTACTGGGGATTTTTTTTCGGGGTCTCATGCATGCTAGCCAAGTACTCTATCACTGAGCCAAAGTCTCAATCCTTTTACACATTTTACTTTGAGACAGGGTCTCATTAAATTGTCCATGCTGGGCTCAGACTTGCCATCCTCGTTCCTCTGCCTCTCGAGAGGCTGAGATTACAGGCATGCCACACCACATCCAGCCTAAGCTATTGTCTACAAAGTTGAAAAACTCTACAAAGTTGTATATGGAGCCATGGTATAAACTTATACATATGTGAGCATGACAAATACTGGGGACAGTGGGCACCTCTTTGTTGGGAAGGGGGAAATGGAATCAAAAAGCACATGTATTACATTGTTGTGTGTGTGTGTGTGTGTGTGTGTGTGTGTGTGTTGTGTATTCAAGCCCATAGATGGAAATGATCGTTTATCTACTCTCTTTCTAGATGTTAAAAATAATCTCAACACACCAAAAAGCCTAACATATTCCTGCATGCAGAGAGAGTGGTACCAATTTAATCTCTCTTAAGTCAGTACAGGTGAATGATTCAGAACAAAAGCTGTGACATTGGTGAAGGTTCTGAGAGCCAGTTGCTACTGGCAGCATGAGATGGGCATGGGTTAAGTGAAGGGCACCCAGAATCCTGGAAAAGAGGCATTTGCAGCATGTATGAAGACAAGATGACCTTGTCTTAATGCTTTTGTAGGGTAAAAAGAAAATATCCATGGTTACACTCTGCTCCAAAACCCCACGCACAGATCCTGCTCCACATAAGCAGGCAGAGATGACTCAACTCTTACCAACTCTAAATCTGGGAAGCAGCAAGCCCATTGTAACCAGGCACCATGGCATTTTGGAACACATGTTGGTAAGGTTCTCCATGCTAAGCAGCTTTACAAGTTGTTATTAGAATCACGTTAGCTCAGTGCTACAGTAAACGTCCCACGTCCACAGATGATTCTTTCCAAGAAACCTATTGGTTTGCTTTTCTTCTCTTTTCCTTCTGAATAGCAGTTGACAGACAAAGGAGAGCTGGCCCAGGCCTTTGATGCCAATGCCAATGGAACAATAGCCCTGCTTGTGGCATCGCCCTCTTTGTGTAGCCAGGAGAATGCTGAAGCTGCCTCTTATTGGATCCAGTGTACGTGGGTGGCCGGAGCAAGGTGCATTTGGCAGCCAGATGTAGATTCTGGGTGGTATGAGATGACTGTCCACATAGCTAACACTTGGGACTTGGCTGAAACTCCCCTGACCAGTGCAATCAGAGAGACCAGATGGACTGCCTCCTTGTCCTTTGAAGATGGTGTCCTTTATTCAGCTAAAGGGAAGAGGCAGCCAACCATCTGACCTAGAAAGTATTCTCAGGCAGCCCTGTTCCTTTTCATACACATCTAAGAGAAATGGAAAGTGCACTGTGAAAGGAAATGCTTCTGCAAGGCCCTGAAGAGGCTGTGGAATCATGCTTACAGATGGACACCAGAGATTCTATAGGGCAGTAGGAGCTTCCCAATTATTTTCCTTGGGTAGAAAGCAGATGACACACCAGGGAAACAGCATTTTGAAGGACTTCTGTGCTGTGGATGCAGCTGCTGTCATGACTCTTGCTGCCATCAGACCCATTTCTAGCCACCAGAGTCACTCCTCACTCTGGACCAACCTTCCTCAGGAGGGCATCTAGCCATGGCTTGTATGCTGAGACACAGAGACTTTGCCACGTCTGTTTGTGCTGCTCAAAGGAAAAGTGCTGAATTATTGTTACAGTCCCGTGGGGACCCAGATGTGGCCAATGTGGGCTGGAACCTAGAGTTCCTTCCCTGCCCACACTAAACCACAGGATTCCTCTAAAGTACAGTTATTGAGCTGTGGCCCTGAAACCACCTTGCAACCTTGCACCGTGTCCCGCCAGCCCACTCCCCACACCATAGTTCCACCCCTCTCTGGCTAACCCCGCTCAGACAGTTGACCTTATTGCATGACATTTCTGCTTTGGGAGAGGATTTGATCCCTAAACCCATACTCCTTTCCCAGAGAGCCTCCCCTGGGATGCTGCTTATCCAACCCTTACTGGGGTAGCAGGGGTCTGGAAGAATACAAGCTGCTCACAGCACACAAAGTCTCCCAGCAAAGACAGGAAATACCACATCTGCATCTGTTACAATCCCAACGATACATTTTCTAATTACTATTTAACTTTATATCTGTTAATGAAGCTAAGAGAGTAAATGAGAACAAGTATTTATAAAGTTTGTTATGTCTGCCTTGTTTACTGATCCTGGCACCTGCGGTTTTGGGCCACTGTCTGGTGGTGTCTCTGACTCCCATACAAGCCTGCTCCTGCTTGCTTCTTCCATGCTGCTGTTGCCAGATGTGTTATATTTCTATTCATTGTAGGCTAAACAATATAATTACACACAGATTGTTCAATACAACTGCCTTTTAAATCAATAAAGAAAGGAAAAAATACCCATTTATAGTATCTTTCACAGTTACATAGTTGCCTTTATAAGATTTCTTTCTTTTTAATTTTAAATTTCATTACTATCTGGGGCCACTTACCTTCAACCTGAAGAAATTTCCTTAGTAATTCTTGTAAAACAGGTCTGCCAGCAATAAATTCTCTTGATTTGCTGTTGGTTTGTTTGTTTAACTGTGGGTGTCATTTGTATATGTATGTGTAATGTTGACACTGGAGACTGAACCCAGGGCTTTTGCACTGAGCTACATCCATAGCCCTTTTAAAAACTTTATTTTATTTTATTTTAGTTACATTTTGAGATAAGATCTCATTAAGACATGAAGTTACCCAAGCCAGGCTCAAACTTGCCTCCTGTGTCAGCCTGCCAAGATGCTGGGATTACAACCGTACACCACCATGCCTGACTTATTTTTATTTTGAAATGATAGTTATGCTGAATATCAGATTCTTGGCTGACCAATTTTTTTCTTCAAGTGCTTTGAATGTGGCTTTCTGCTGGCTACCAAATGCCACAGTTTCTAATGAGGAGTGAACAGTTCATCTTATTAGGGTTGCCTTGAACATGAGTGGTTTTTCTCTCAAATATGTCAAGATTTTCTCTTTGTCTTGCAACTTGTTATGTGTCAGTCATGAAACTTTTTGCACATATCCTACATGGAGTCCATTGAGATTCATGTTTTTTAAGTCTAGAAGGTTTTCAGCTATTATTTCTTCTAACATTTTTTCTGCTTCTATTCTTGTCTCTTTTCTTACTCTCAACACATATAGGTTGGTGCCCTTAATGGTGCCCCCATGCTTCTCTGGGACTTTATTCATTTTTCCTCCCCTCTTTTTATGTCATCTCTACCAAACAGTCTTAAAATTCAGATTCTTTCTTTTACCAGCTCAAATTGCTATTATGTTCCTTTAGTGAATTTTTCACTTCTGATACTGTGTTATTTAGTTTAAAAAAAATCTGATCCATTATTTATCATCTCCATTGATCTATTGGTATTCCTTACTTTATGAGAGATTATCGTGATACCTTCCTTCATTTCTTTAAGTATAGTTTTCTTTACTTGCATATTTGTAACTTCTTTGAAATTTTTGCTAAATTTAACATTTTAGCCATCTATTAGCAGTTTCTATTACCTGTTTTTATTTCGCCTGTGTTTAGGTCACACTTTCCTGTCTCTTAGCTTTTTTTTTTTTTTTTTTTTTTTTTTTTTTTTTTTTTTTTTTTTTTTTTTTTTTTTTTTTTTTTTTTTTTTTTTTTTTTTTTTTTTTTTTTTTTTTTTTTTTTTTTTTTTTTTTTTTTTTTTTTTTTTTTTTTTGAGATGGAGACTCACTCCATTCCCCAGGCTGGCCTCAAACTCCTGGACTCAAGAGCTCCTTTAGCCTCAGCCTTCTGAGTGCTACATCACAGGCATACACCACAACACCCAGCTCTTTGCATTTTTATACAGCAATTTTTTGTTAAGCACTGGGCATTTTGTGTTGTACTTCATTGCAACTCTGTATAGTAATTTCCCTTTTTCCATTCCTCTCTTGGACTTTTTCCTTCTTTATTGATTTGTGACTTAGCCAGAATTTTTTGAAGTCTGTTTCTTAGTGTATGGCCTCTGAACTTCAGAGGGTATTGCCTCAGGCACACAAATAGTCACCCCATGATGGCAGTGCACCCATCCTTCATTTGATTTATTTATTTTTGATATAGGGTCTTCATGTGTTCCCCTGGCTAGTCTCAAACTGCTGTGCTCTGATGATGATTCTACCCCAGACTGAAGTAGCTGGGAATACAAGTGCCCTATACCAACTGAGCGCCTCCTTTGACCACCTCATCCCTGTGTAGGCTATCTGCCTTGGTAGGCTTCATACCCAGCTACTGTATTAATTTCTACAGATAGCTGATCATTTGGTTTGGGCAATGTCCTGCAGCAATGAAATGCTGGTGCCTTTGTAGGGAACGGGTTTTGAAGCCAGTCTCAAAGTTGGTCCTGACATGAGGAAATCTCTCTTTTTCTCTCTGATGAAAGTGTGGATGGACTATGGTTTAACTTGTTACTTTCATGGAACTACTAGTTTCTTCTTGATTGCTTAGCACCAGAATCGCCATTATTTTCTAGAATATATTTAGCTTCAAATTTTCTCACATTCTAGCCCTAATGAAGTCAGTTTCTGTTATGGTTTATATCTAGATGCCCCCCCCCAAAAAAAAACCTCATGCAATCACAAGTGGACCTTTTTGGAGGTGGGTAGATTTGTGAATGTGGATTAAAGATGCGATGCTGGTTTTAAGGGTGTGGATAATGGGTGTGAGTGTCACTAATCAATAGGTTTGTCGCCTGGATGGACTATAAAGTGACAGAAAGAAGGTAGGCTTGTAGGCTTGCTGCTTCACTGGCTTCTGCCTGGCCTGCCATGAACTGTTTCTCCCCTGTGGTTCCCCTCTGCCATCCCACGCTGCCTTGGAGCCAGTTGACTATGGACTGAAACCTCAACAAACTGTGAGCTGAAATGAACCTTTCCCCCTTTAAGTTGTGGTTGTTGTGTATTTTGTCACAGCAGTAAGAAAAGTAACTAAGACAGCTTCCTTGGGGAAAGCTTCAGAGATCTTTATTCCTATGGTCTACTCTTTCTTTGTATAACAGTCCACACCACTCTTTCAGAATTGGGAGTAGAGACAGGGACCTACTTCTCTCTGAGTACTTTCTTCATAAGCAGAGCACACGGTAGGAGCAATAGCCTAAAGTCTCCCAGGTTGGTCTTGCAACATTTAATCTATCCTCTATGAGCAAGCTGGAGAAAGGACAGTTGTAACCCCATTGCTCTCAGTTTGCCACATCTAGGATAGAACTTCCACCCTAAAAGTTGGGGCTAGGTAGAATAAGAGACTCCCACTTCTCTCCATTGCTGTTGCCTGGATGAGAACTTTTACACCACAGGGCTGGGAGTCGGGAGGTTTGGGCTGCTGGCCTGCCCCTCTTGGGGAGATACAAGAGCCCTCAACTGTGATTTGAGGGTGAGGGTTCCCATTGTTGTACCCACTCAGTTGTACCCACTCAGAATGTCCTCTGTTGTACCCACTCAGAATGAAGACACTGTTACAATAAAAAGGGGGATGAAAAGGACAGCAGAGAGAAGAAACAGGTGGTGGCTCAAATGTTACAGAGTCTTATTGTTCCTATTGTGACTTAGTTGATTTTCTTGATTAAATATTCCTTAATTCATTGTATGCCCTTAGGGCAATTTCCAGAGACTTCAAATGGTTGTGTTTAAATAATTTTCATCCGCTATGGTTGTTTTGCTGGGAAGAAGGTCCATAGAGCTCCTTATACTGAGGTTCTGGAAATTGTCTCCAGTACACATTGTTTTTGAATATTGCATAATTTTATATCATTCTTTTTTCCCTTGGCTGAATGCTTTTCTACATAATTGCAACCTCTTTATAAATGTCATTTCCAATTCCCCACAGCAGCCTATTAATTTTGAATATACCATCCTTTACTTTAATACACTTTTTATTTTAGAAGTGTTAGATTTATGGAAAAGTTGGGACAACCACGCAAATTTTTCATATACCCTATACCTAGTTTCACCTATGGGTAACATCTTAAATTAGTGCATGGTTTATTTTTGATTTGTTTCTAGTTTTTCATTGTGTTAAGTAATGTCATGGTAAACATCTTGGTGCATACATATTCTTTTGAATTTTTGGCTAATTATGAGTGATAACATTTTATTTGTAGTTTAAATTTTAATTAATTACTCAGGATAATAATCACCTGGTCAAAGTATTTTAGAATATATTTGACTCTAACATGAAAATCCCTTAACATAGGTCTATTTTCAAAATTGTGCTTAGTATCTGAGTGATAATTAAGCTGCAACTTTGAGATTTGTTTAAGTAAAAGTGTGCCTCTTTAGCATAGCCACTGGCAAAAGACATCATAAAGCTAAATAGTTTCCAAGAACTGATCATAATCCTAGGTACAAGATAATCTTGATACCCATGAGCAAACTTGTTCAATGTGAAACATGTCAGTCACTCTTACTTACTAGGTCAATCAGATTAAATACATTACAGGACATTTTTCAATTCAACCACAAGATAGAGAATCAAACAAAGTTATGTAAATTTGGCTCTCTATGGTAGAATATCATCTATACCAATGATTTTCAAAGTGTGAGTCCTGGAACAGCACAATTACTGGCCTAGAGAAGTCAGATACCAAAAGATGATACTAATATTCAGATACAGAATTCAAACTTTCAAATCTTAATATCCAATGTGGTTAGCATCACTTTCAGCCCAAGTGCTTGTGTATGTCTGTTGCAAACATTTTACCTTTTCTCATTTGATAAGATAAAGAATGAAGAAAATATGTAACCTTAATGTCATGATAACCATTTTGGAGTGATCTGATATAGGAAAGCCATGAAATAAATCATTAAATTTATAAAATGCTTTTTTGGTTTTCAGATTAGCCTTATTCTGACTGGAAAGAGGTTGCTGGGGCTCAGAGTACATAGCAGACAAACTCAGTGTATCCTTTCAACTGGGATTTGAGAGCAATGTCTTATAGCTTCTTTATCTCCTGCTACGAGTAACCCCTATGACGTGGAGATGGAGCAAGTTAGAAGGGTCCTGGGATTCACATCTATTTTAGTCACTTTCTCATTGCTACAAGAAAATATGCAACAATTGTTACTTAAAGGAAACATTTATTTTGGCTCACATTTCAAAGAATTCAGTCCATGGTTGGTGGGCTTCAAGGTAGAAAAAACATGGTGGAAGAGCTTGGCAGACAAAAACTACTCAACACGTGACAGCCTGGAGGGAAAGAAGAGCCAGGGACAAGTACACACGCGTCTAGGTCATTTTTCCATTGACCCACCTCCTCTGAAAAGACCCCACCTCTCAATAATACATTCAGCTACTGAACTCATAAGCAGATTGGTCTATGATCCAATCACTTTACAGACACATGACCTGAGACAATGTGAAAGGACATTTTAGATCTAAACCATAACAGTGTCTCATACTAGAAGGCTAACAGGGCACCTGAGTAGTCATCAGCAAATGGCCCATAGTGAACAACACCATGGCAGTAGAGAACCATGGCCCACAGTCTAGGCCAGTCACCCTCACAGCAGGAATGGATGTTTTTAAGGATCTACCAGAAAGAGTTCATCACCCGCCTCTACCCACCCCAACACTGAAGAGACTACATGTGTGATAGCATCAAAAATAGGGCTTAGCTCACACACCCTCTTGTAAATGTCTGAAAGTGTGGTCTACTGTTTCTTTGTTGATTTTTCTGCCTATATGATCTGCCCACTGCTGAAAGTGGGGTATTGAAGTCCTTGTTACTATCTTGCCACTGACTTTCCCTTTAGATTTATAAGTACCTGCTTTATGTATTTAGGTGCTATGATGCTGAGTACATACATATTTACAGTCTTATAACTTATTGTTCTATTAACACCTTTATCATTATCTATTGACTATATTTCCTCCTTTTTATAGTTTTGAGTTAAAGTCTATTTATCTGATATAACTCTGGCTACTCCTGATTTTGCACGGGGAGGGGTCTTTCCGTTTGCACAAAATGTTTTCAAATTCTTATAAATCCTTCAAAGTTTAAGGGACTAAGTCAGCCCATAGCACGTTTAGGAGTTTCCCTATCACTCAAGAACTCTAACATCCCCCTCACAACAGTCCCTTGAGAATAGGGATGGACCATTGGTTGACTGTGGTGAATGCAGAAGGTAGATGAGGCTGAGATTAAGCAATCCATGGACCCTTCTCCCAGTCCTGAGTGCCAGGGGTTGGGGTGTGAGGAAAAAGGGTGTTAACAGAATTAACTCACCTGGGTCTAAAGGAGGAAAAGTGGATCTTGTCACCTGGAGGAACATAAGCCCAGTTAGAGCCAGAAAGGGGTTTGGCACCTCTCCCTGAAAAAAGTGAAGCTTACTTTCTGATCTTTAACCAAGGGGCAAGAAGGGGAGAAGGTAGTAACTGGAAGAACTGGAGAATCCCACTCACAGATGGGCCAGGTAAACAAAATAGTTCTAACAGGTACAGTTCCCACTCTGCCTCAGCACTTAATAATTACCAGGAACTACTCATGAAAGGGCAAGGGTTTATAATCCAAATGCTTCCTAATTTGGGACCACAAATGTTGTCACATTAATAGGTAACTTTGAATGTATCTAACACCAAATTCCATCTGTATAATTGACAGACTTTGTACCCTACTGGTGGCCCCTCCCCTGCCAATCTCCACCACTGTTATGACCTACTGGGAGTGTTCGGAAAATCCTTCCAATGCTTCCAGCCACCTGTGTCCTGCTCCAAACTGTGACCTCAGCCTTCCCCTCAGGCCAAGAGCTCTGGCAGGCTTCTCAGTGTGCAACCCACTGGCAAAACTATTCCAGGACACCCTGTTACATTTCCAAGAGGAACAACTACTCCTTTGTCACTTGCCCTGTTTGGTCTGGGGGCCAGGAGAAATTAAGCTATCCAAGCAAAAGAGCACTCTGGAGTTCAGAGACCAGACAGGTCAGTGTGTACTTCACTTTTATGGATACAAATAGGTACCACACAAAATGACATTTCTAATAATTGCCTTTGATAAATAGCAGCATGCTACAGCACTCTGTGGTTTCATTGTGTATTTAAACTTAAGATATATAATATAGCTTGCACATGCAATTTTTCAATTTTTTTTCCGTAAAGCTAATGTTTGCAGATTGTCAGAAAAGATAATGATTACTGTTCACACGAGTAGCTGTGGCCTGGCAGAAGACTACAGAAGGAAACTGTCTAAAAATAATTTAGCCTTTTACACTGGGTTCAGTGAGTGCTGCCTATAGCTGAGGTTAGATGTAAGTAAGAAATAGAGGAGTGGAGAAGGAGACGGGAATTGTGAAATAATTACAGAACAGATGTTTGGGGGGAATTTATTAATGTTCCTAGGAGACTAAAATTGGTTTTGATGACACTGGACCACTTTAAATTTTTGTAAAGCTTCATCAAATTTTTTTTTGTTTTGAAAAGTAATTCATGAAATGGAAAGACTAAACAAGAGGTAAAATCTTCAGTAAATATTGTGGAAGGGTAAGAAACTGCTCAAAGAGGAAAAAATAACTCAGGAAGAAGGAGAAAAGAAGGAAGGGAAAAGAAAAAAGATATAAGTTTCCTTATATACACTTAAGATAGCTAAGATTATATACTACTAATTTTATTAGTTCTTAGAACAAAACAGCTAACATTCATAGTATTAAACTGATTCTGCATGATTGTATTTGGCAATCTGAGTAACTCTTTTAAAGGTAACTATGCTGTAGACGAGCTCAAAACTGAAATATTAAATCAGGTAAAGCAAGATATGAGTAGAGTAATAAAAGAAATGCTCTCACAAAGCATCTCTCAGGATGATACAGATGGAAGAAGGAACACAAAAAAAGGAGAGAAACATTTGATAAAGTATATAAAGAAAATATAGAATACATGAAGCAGATTCAAAGAGATTACCAGGAAATTAAAAATCCATTGAAAGCTGGCAAAATTCCTTAAAAGAAACTGAGGATAGACTATCAAAACTTGAAGACAAGCCATATGTGATCATGAAAGGAAAGATCTCTTAAAAACAACAAAGAAACAAGGTAGTAACAATACAAAGGCTAGATGACAAGAGAATCTACAATTTAAGAATAAGAAATGTGAATGAAGAAGCAGGAATACATACAGGTGAATTACAAAAGCTATTCACAGAAATAATTAAGGAAAACTTCCCAAGCATGGGAAAAGAAAATGACATTCAGTTGTGTGAGGCATACAGAACTCCAGCCACCTACAACCAAAACAGATCTACACCCAGACATATAATAATCAAGATACTAGAAATTCAATATAAAAACAGAATATTAAAAGCCACCAGAGAAAAGAAACAGATTACCTATAAAGGTAAGCCCATCAGAATCACAGTTGACTTCTTGACACAGACCATCAGATCAAGAAGAGCTTGGAGCGAAGTATTCCAAGCCCTAAAAGAAAATAACCTCCAGACCAGATTGATGTACCCTGCAAAACTGTCACTGGAAGTTGATGGAGAAACAAGATGCTTCCATGACAAAGAGGAACTGGGGAGTTTGTGACCACCAATCTAACACTACAGAGAATACTGAAGGACATTCTAGAGAGAGAGAGAAAAAAATACCAGGATTTTAGGAACAGTGGCAGAAAGGCCTCAATGAGTGGGGCAGGCAGTAGAATGAAGGAGAAAACTAGACAAACAAAGGCAGAAAAATAGCATTGCAGAAATGAGGCAGAAAAGGATAACGAGAATCACTAACATAGATGGCCTTGATACACTATATTGTTAATAGTGCACCAGGATTTAAAACCCACATTACCCACACTACTCTGCTTAGATGTATTATATTCTGTTCCAGTCATTCTACCTGTACTAGATTTGAGGGCACAGACAGCAATCCCGAAAATAACAGGATATAGTACAGTAATCATCCTTCATTTCCTAATAACTTAATCTAAAGCTCTGTAAAACCTACACTGTTTTACCATGACTGATCGTAATCGAATCTGGTTTGTTGGATCACAGTTTTGTATTGATAGATTTTATTCAAAGCTGTTATGATTGATAGCATCAAGTGTGAGAGTATAGGAAACTGCACTTAAGATGACAAGATCCAGTAGAATATCTACTCTGGTTTGATTATTACCTGCCTTTGAAGTTTTATATTTTCTACAATATTTTATTTTTACTAATATTGTTATTTACTGCTTTACTCAATTATACTGCTATATTCAATTATGCCTGATATAGACATTCTATTGAAGATAATAAGAAACAACACAGTAATCATTGTAGATCACCTTGTACTGTGGTTTTATATGACTTTTTGGTTTCATGTTTTTATAGGAATTTGTTTTGTTTTGTCTTGCTAAGTTTTGTTTTTCCCTGTAATACAGAAAGGATAGAAATACATGTAGAGACTCATGCATGCATAGCTGTTTACACTCTTACTGTTTGACTATCTACTTTGTATGCTTTAATTTTGTAACTTGAACAACTATTTCTAAGAGGACAATATGTAATTTATTACTAGTGATTTCTTATTGTTTATCTTTTTTTTGGAATTCTGTATTATCTCTAACCTTTAAAGATAACCATGCAAAATAATGACCTTAATTATGTTCCTACCACCTTGTTTTGAAAGCCTATGTTATTATTTTGGGCTCTCTGTCATTGTTATGTATTTGTCTCTTTTGTTTCTTGTTTTTCTTGTATTTTGTTCCATTTTGTTTTGTTTCTTCCCTCTAATACAGAAAGGATAGATGTATATGTATAGGCTTATACATGCCTAGATCATCTCCTAAGGAGTTTACAAAAATTGATTTTATTATGTGTGGTGGTATCAATAGCTACTTAGAAGAAAACAAGACATTATGGTAGCCATTGCTGATTTCCTATCATCTGGTTTTAACATCCAATAATGCTTTGATTCTTTGTTTTGATTGGTTTTAGTTTGTTTTCTTTTATTTGATTTCAATATGTGTGAAGTATGGACAGCTATTTTGAAGAGAACAAGAGACATTATGGTAGCCATAGTTGATTTTCCTATTGTCTGGTTTTGAAGATCTTCTGTTTTGATCGACTTATACTTTTTGTTTGAATTCATCATGCATGAAGATATGGACAACTATTTTGAAGAAAACAAGAGGCAGTATAGTAGTCACTGTTGTGACTACTTTCTTGTTGTCTTGTTTTGAAACCCTGTATTGCTTGCATTGTTTTGTTCTGATCTGCTTTGTTTTGTTTTGCTTTATTCTCTTTAAAATAAAAAGTAGTTCATAAAAGTTTAACCAAACCAAATAATTCAGACGCATATAATATTCATTTGTTTTTGTCCTTCTGTATTTATTAGTCAGTGTCTCAAGAGAAACAGACGCAGTAGGATATAGCCATTATGGAAATTGGTTCCACACTTATGGTGGTTGAGAAATCCCATGATACACTATCAGCTGGAGATCCAAGAAGTTAGCGATATAATTTCATTCAAGTTCAAGGATATGAAAACCAGGAGTTTCGGTGTCTAGGAGCAGAAACAGGTATAAATTCCAGCTCGAGAAGAGAGAATTTACCTTTCTGCCTTTTATCCTATCCATGTCCTCGGTGGATGAGATGATGCCCATTCAATTAGTGAAGTCAGGCTGGGGATTTAGCTCAGCGGTATAAATGTCTGCCTGGAAAGCATGAGATCGTGAGTTCGATCGCCGGTACTGCAATAAATAAATAAATAAATAAATAGGTGAAGTCAGATCTTCTTTACTCAGTCTACTGACTGAAATGCTAATCTCTTCCAGAAATAGCCTCACAAATGCACCCAGTAATATTTTACCAGCTATCTGGATGTTCTCCAATTCCATCAATTTGACACACAAATTTAATAATCATACCCTGCAATCCCACCATTTTGAGTTAGCCTTTTCTACTGTTTACTTAAGTGTATCTAAAGATACTCACATATATACAGTTTTTTTCCATAAAGTAGTTCTAATCATTAGGTACTCATATTTATATCTCACATGCCAGGAAAACAATCTCACACTACTGTTCATAGCTGTAATCAATAACCAAAACTATTGTGTTGCTACACAATATTTACTATATGACAAGCACAAGTCTTGACTACTTAGCCATCATCTTATTTATTTCTCACAATAAGCCTATGGTATAGGGTTATATATATATATATATATATATATATATTTCTCATTTTACAGACCAAAAGGCTGAGGATGAAAGCAGTTAAGCAGCTTACCATCTGACCGTGGGATCTGTAAGGACAGTAACCCTAATATTTTGTTCACTGCAGTATGTCACCAAGTAGACCCTGATAAGTAGATTAGGGCTGTGCAGGCTCATGTGGATAGCAAGTGGTTAAGCTGGATTTGAACCCCTGTTCTTCTGCCTACTTGGTGAATGTATTACATTGCCATCTTTGAGGCAGTGACACTGGGGAGGATGCAGAGGCTCACACCTTGGGATGCCCCGTAGCCTAGGAGAATCACAATGCAGCTCTCCTTTTTGAGCTTGTTCACACTGGAGGATGATATACTCTCTGAAATGGCAAATAACCCTCCTCCTCACTTTACTGATTTCATCTAATGTCAGAATCACTCTTGGATTTGGAATGTTTGCAAAGGAAAGCAAACAGTAAAGCTTTCAAGAGACAGGGTAGCTATTCCTTTTCTTGTTAGCTCCCCCAAGAGAATTAATAGCATCATACCACAATGATATATGCACGCTCATGTTTATGGCAGCACAGTTTGTAATAGCTAAATCTTGGAAACAACCCAAATGTCCATCTTTCAATGAATGGATAAAAAAGGATGTGGTTTTCAATACAATGGAGTACTACTCGGCCATAAAGATGGCTAAATGGATAAACCTGGAGACCATACTCTTAAGTGAAATAAGTCAGTCACATCTGTAAATATCAATTGTCTCTCTGGTGTGAGAAATGGAAAGTGTAAATAAGAACCAAAATGTATAATAGACATTGTGTAATAGTAAGAAATTGTGCAAAAGGGAACTAGAGAGGGGGAGAGGAGAAGGAAGGAAAGGGAAAGAAAAACAAATGAGAAAAGAAGTATAAAATGGAAACAAAGCTTTGTAAATAAGTGGGGAGGGTGAAGGAGGGGAGTGGGGAAAAAAGAACCAAGACATATCACGTACAGGTACAAATTCCATATGAAGAAAATATATATACATATAACTAATACACTTAAAAATTAAAGAGATACAGAAAGAGACAAACAGAGAGAGGAGAGAGACAGGCCAGGGATCAGTGCTTGTGTTTTTCTGATTGAGGAGAAGCAAATGAAACAATAAATGGGTGGGCATGATCTGAACCCCCATGGACTGGGCACACTCACCGGCAGTATCTCAGGTTGCTCCCTGAGTGATACAGGGATTCTGAACAGGAAGACACAGGGGTAAAATGATGGTTAATGAAAGCACCTGCATGGCCTGGATGCCCCAGACCATTGGCTTCTCCCACAGTTAGCACTCCATGAAATGCCATGTGCCTTATTTAAATGTTTTGGTGTGTGACATCGCAGGGGCCTACTGGGTCTATTTGATTTGCTGTTAAATCCAGACCCTGCTTGTCTGTATCTCAGCATCTAGAAGCTAAGGTACCCCGAGAAGAAATTAAAGTTGCAGCTATGAGCTGATGTCTCAATATGATATTGTAAAAAATGTCCCCAAGTATATGTCAGTCTATATTTTTTTTCTAGCAAAATCTTTGGAGAAAATTTAAGATTGAAGTGAAACTGACCAACCGAACTCCAAGGAGAAGAAAGAGGTAGGTTGGAGGAGAAGGAATCAGGTTCCTGGAAGGTGCAGGTATAGAAGAGCTTTGTCTTCTATAGGTATAGAAGACTTAGGACAAAGAGCAGGAAACTGAGTTTGCCTCCCAGCTTGGCAGGATATAAAGGGAAGGGAAAAAAGCAATAACCACGTGGCCTCAGATGGCATGGAAAGAGAGACACCCTCTGAGGAGGAGTAGCAGGCAGGACCCAGAGGCTGCCATCCCAGAAGAAGCAGTAGAGATCTGACAGGGAGAGGGTCACACACAGGCAAAGTCAGCAGCCTGGGGTAAGACCGAGTCTTTCTAGTAATGGAGGTGGTTCTCTGAGAATTGGGGTCACAAGTATGATGTAGGACAGGTGAACTTCTGAAAGACTGGGCAACAAGATCAGTTAGAAACTTCCCCAGGGAAGCTGCAGCAATGGTGGCTTTTCCTGAGATATGCTAGACACCATCAGTTTTCTTACTGTCCTATCAACTTATGCTCACTACAGTCTCAGGCCCAGAAGGTTGGCCAAGAGAGAAAGAAATGCTACATACTATATTTTTTCAGTTGCGTATACACTACTGCCTCGAACTCACTCAATGTAAAGAACCAACATCTTAAAAGTGGACTTAAATTGAAGCTCTACTTTCACTTCTCAGATGAGTAATTTTTGAGACTTGTGCTTTTTGGGAGCCACCCAGTCACAGCCTCCCTCCCTGTCCTTTCCTTTAGCACACAGCCTATCTCTGGGGTTATATTTTCTCATCTAGTTTCAATCAGTCCTGTCCATATTGAGGAAAACCAACCAGTCTTTAATATTTTCCTCCACAGTTCCTCCATTTGGCAGCTGGTTAATTCTCAAGGGGAGGATTGCATTTGAATGTATGTATTGCCTTGATCGTATTGTAATGCTCTTCTCTGAGTCTCCTGCGGCTGCTTTGAATAATCAGTATTAAAATAAAAAGAAGAAAAAGAAAGAAATGGTTAACCTCTTCATTGGTCTTCGATGCGGTAGCTCCAGTGAGCTGTCACGAGTAGAATTCCGTAACAAATGAGATTGTACCTCTCTTCATAATCCACCCTTTTCATCCGTGTACAGTAGCAGGACCGACTCTTTTGGGGATCACATCAACCAAATCCCAAGTCAGAGACATTTAAATTCAAAAATCCACACTGAATCGCACCTGTTCTTTTCCTGGCTACCGTGGTGAACTTGAGATTTGGATATAACTCCTTGAAATTCGATTTTTATAGTAAGTGGAAGCTTGTTTTGAGACTGAAAAGTTATTTCGACATGTACTACAGACAGAGAAGTCTCAAATGGAGTCTAAATGCAAACAGGATCCCAACTTGAGATTTGTGTTTTATCCCAATGCATTCAAAGCAATAATCTACATTGTGCCATGGCAAGTGGCGAGTGACTATGTTAGGAGGATTAAAGGATTATTTTTAATCCACTGGAACTCAAGCCATGGCCCCTCTATCAGTAACATTAATAACTGAAATGAATTCTCATACCTCTTTTCTTCAAGATTCTCAAAATGTTTTGCCAAATGTAAATTACCAAATCACAGATTAAATTTTAGAGCTGGAAAGAGCCTTAGAGATCCAGACAGCTCCATATTTAAGTATGAAACTCAAGGTCCAGCAAAGTTCAAGGACTTGATCCAAGTCTCATAGCCACTTGCTGGCAAAGCAGAACTCAAACCCACACCTCTGGATTTTTAACCTGGGGTATTGTCCCACACACCTTCTGTTGCATGAACTTGCCTTCTATACCGGCAGTTCCTGGGAGCTTATTACAAAAGTCTCCCCTTGACACTGCAGAATCAGAATCTGCGCTTGAACAGAAAGAGACGTATGTGCATCAAAGCCCAAGAAGCCCTGTTTTCTGACTCCCAGACAACTTCCCCACAGCTCTGCGACCTGTGCTTCAGCCATCAGGACCACTTTCTGAACATGTCCAAGGAGGGCCAATAAAGCAAGCACAACAAGAGTATGGAAGGCCTGCCAGTGTGGCTCAGTGGTACAGCATGTGCTTGGCATGCACAAAGCCCTGTGTCCGATTCCCAGCAGTGAAAAAATTAATAAAAATAAAAGGATAATAGTATGGAAAGAATATTCTTTACTGAAAGAAAAATGCCACCATTCGTTTAAACATGGCAATGGAAGGGAAAGATGAGAAGAGGATCCTGTCCTCTGCAGCTTTTACGAAGAATAATTCAACCCTGTTCATTTGGAAACACAGTCTTTGGAGCCAAAAACTGATAATCAGGCAGGAGGCAGAAACATAATACCTAAGGTACAAAAGCACAACCATTTAAATTGGGGGTGAGATTTTTAAAAAATATTTTATTATGGTATAATTTTCATACAGCTAATCACATGCACCTGGAGAGTATGGCTGAACTTTACACGCATGCATGCTATCATGGGCCAAACTGTGCACCTCTCCAAATTTATACACTGAAGGCCTACCCCCAAGTACCTCAGAATGTGACTGCACTTGAAGCTAACATCTTTAACACAGTAATTAAATAAAATGAAGTCATTAAGATAGGCTCTGATCCTATGTGCCTGGCATCCTCCTAAGAAGAAATTACAACACATACACATGGAGCGTGATGACTATGTGGACACATGGAGAAGATGGCCACTTCCAGCCAATGAGAGGGCCTTCAAGAGAAATGAATCCCACTGGCACACTGGATTGCTAGATTTTTTATTCCCAGAATAGTGAGAAAATACATTTCTGTTCTGGCATCCAGTCTATATTCACATGGTCCTAAAAAATTAATACACACCATGGAAGCATCTTCCAGATCCAGATACAAAACATTTCTTTCCAGCATCCCAGAATTTGATTGTTGTGACAGATGGGAGTCATTTTTGATCTTAAGTGGGAAACTCCCCAAGACAAAGTGGAACTTTGGAAAGATTACCAAAATGATTCCAGTGAGTAGAGTAAAGTGAACTGGCAGTGGGTTGGCAGGAGAGAGTCAGGAAGGAAAAAGTGGCAGGGATATAGCTCAGAATCTCCTGCTTAAGTCAAGGGATCCATGAGAAAGTAGTAATAAGGGGAGCTAAAGGAATGTTTTACAGGAATAGGAGAATGACAAGGGTGAACAAGAGAAAAGAATCAAAGTTATCTCCAAGGTTTTTATGCAGGGACTACTATGGTTTGAATATGGCTTTACCCTCCAAAACTCATGCTGTCATTTGATTCCCAGTGTGACGGTGTTAGGAAGTAGTGGGGCATGTAAGAGGTGATTAGATCTTTAAAAAGGACTAACGCAGCTCCCAAAGAACTGAGAGTGAGGTCCTGCTCTCACGGGATTGGATTAGTCACTGTCAGAATGGGTTGTTATAAAAGGCACTCACTTTCTTTTTTATGCATGGTCTTGCTTGCCCTTTTCTATTTTCTGCCATGAGTTGAAATAGCACAAGGCCTTCACAAGATGCAGTCATTCGATATTGGACTTCCCAGAACTGTGAGCCAAAATGAACCTTTTTAAAATAAATTACCCTACCTCAGGTATTCTGTTATAGCAACAGAAAATGGGCTTGGACAAGACAAAATGATGCAGAATTGATGACAAATATTGGGTATTTGGGGAAAAGAGGCGGTTGTAGTAGGATGTGCTGAAAGCTTTTTGAGAGATGATGGATTTGAGGGAATGACAACATATTCAAGTGGATATGACATGTCCAGAAGATAGAAATATAGTCATGTACTATATAACAATATTTTGGTCAATAACAAATGTTGTATACAGCAGTGGTTCCATGATTATATTTTCCTAGTCATGTAACTCTCAGTTTGTATGTCTACCCTGCATAATGACAAAATAACCTAACTCCTCTCTATGAATCTATTCCTGTCATTATATAATGACCTATGAGACTGGGGCCAAAGATGAATGAGGATAGGCTTGTAGATATAACTGGGGTTGGATGAGAGGATGGCATATGGAGAAGGGGGAAGAGAGTCAAGGATGTACGAGAGCACAATAACAAAATAATAATAGCAGCTAACATGCATTAAGTGCTTACTGCTTGGCAGCTGTTCTGCTAAAGGCTTTACATAGGTTATCTCATTTAATCCCCACAACAATCCTGGAGGGAACTTTTGGTCATTTTCATTCTTGTCTTACCAAGAAGGAAACTGAGCCCCATACAGAGTAAGTAACTTGTCACACAGCTAGTAAGTGGTCGTTCACTCACTATTAATATGCTTAGAAGAAAGAGGAGTCAGTTGAGACTGGTTCAAATAAACTAGTACTCTTCTAGTCTGTTGTTTAAAATTCTTCGTGCTATGGTGCCATCTTCAGAATAGAACAAGGTCCTAGCATCAGTAAGTCCCTCCTCATATTCAGCAGAGAACACCAGTCACATTTTAATGAAGGCTGCTACTATTTCTCTATTCTGCTGTTGGGGGAGTTGGATCCACTATCAGTATTTATTATTATTGCACATTCTTGAAGACAGTTTTTTTAATTTTTTTAATTTTAAAGAGGATAAAACAAAATAAAACCAATTGAAACAAACCAGTGTAAAAGATACAGGACTTCAAAACATTATGAAGCAATAATAGGTATCATAATGCCTTTTAATGTCTTCAGAATAGCTGCAGATAACTTTAGACACAGTAAAAATCAAACAGAACAGAATAAAATAGAAATAATAAAAACGAAACAATGAATGGAATAAAAGACTTCAAAACAAGCCTATAGTAAATTTAAAATTGCTATCATAATATATCTTGCTATCTTTGAAATAGCTGCTCCTGCTATCAGATTTGACATAATCAAACAAAACAAAATAGAATAAAACCCAAACCAATAAAACAATGGAAATGATACCGGACTTCCAAAACAAGACCATAGGGAATCACCAATGGCTGCAAACCTCAGAAGAAGATCCCCCCTAGATGTCACACTGTGTACCACTATTCTCTGAACCTATGATCAGACCACTGGCTCTAGACCTGCAGTGTTAGTGAAACACCAAAGCAACACAGTCATCCAATTGCATTTCACCTCCATAGCTATCATCACAGCCTGTGTTTCTCTGGATAAGCCTGTAGCTTAAGGTGAAGGGACGGAAATTCTTATTTGCCAGCTTGCATGCCAGTAGGGAGTGGGCTCTGTCTCAGTCTGGCACCCCCGCATGGCACTGGTTCCCAGACTCCACCAAATTTCTTTTATTTCTCAATTGTGGCACATATTTATTTATTTATTATCAAAGACCATTTATTTATTAGCAGTCATGACTCACTCAACAGGGATACAATTGGAGAAATGCACTCTAAGGTAACTTAGTCATTGTTTCAGCCATCGGAAAGCACATTCATAAACACTTGAGTAGTGGTCACTCCCTGCAGCTTCTGATAGTCAAGAGGTGCAACAAATATGAGACCAATAGCCCAGCTGTCACACAACACAGCATATTGTTTTGCAATAAATTTTTATAAAATGGGAAATATTCTAAAATGATTTAAATGATAGCAGATACATAACACGGTAACATACTTGTTTATTATTTGTAAGGATTATGTACTATTCATAACTGTATGTGCTATACTTTTATCCAACTGACAGTGCAATAAATTTGTTTGCATGAGCATCAACACAAACACATGAATGATGTGTTGCACTCTGACATGATGATGGCTATAACGTCACTAAGCAATAGGAATTTTTCAGCTCCATTATGATCTCATGGGACCACAACCTTGTATGTGGTCCATCGTTGATTGCAATGTCATTATGAAGCACATTGACTATACTTAAAATTGTGAGTTTCTCACTTTTGTTTCTGGTTTTGAGTCTAAGCTCCTCCTTCTCCAGGGCCACTTTTCTTCGGAACAGCTCAGGTTTCTTCACCTCCGTGGCCTGTGGACTCATAGAAGACTCTGGCACTTAAACTCCCCAAGATCTGAGGGGAAACTAGATTACTTTTCCATGAATGTGCTTCCACACATATTTTGCAATTTCAGAGTTGTCCATATGCCTGAAGAAATGTCTTACACTGAGACAAATAAAAGACATTGACAGGTGCAAAGCTCTGAACTGTCAGAATTTAGCCAAAAGGGTCGAAAGCATTTTTCTCTCCAAACAGCTTTCTTTCCTCTTTTTTTTTTCTTTTTTTTTTTTTTGTACTCCAGATTGATCTATCTGGGTATTAACTTTTATTTTTTCTCTAATTGTGCATTTGTGAAACAGCACCCAGAAAACGTGCAAGCTATTTCACAATTAAAGGGATTTCTATTCCCTAAAATCTGGTATATGTGGTTGAAACACACAATTTACTCCACATTCTAATGGAATGTGTAGCTAAAGAGCCAGAACTCAACATCACCAGCTAAAACAGTGCTCAGAGTATCCATCTATTCTTCTTGAAGACCCACCTTGCCATTGCCAAGTGACTGTATTTATCTGTGGCTCTTAAGGAAGCCCCATTTCTTTTAGTGATACAACAGGATTCTTTGGAAAGACACAAAATGTATGTTTGACGAAAACAAAATGCTAGATCTAGAAACATTCTGGGTCCTGATGGGTGTTTTTTTTTCTCCCCAAGTCATGTAAGAGCTGTATCTTTCTCCATAGCAGGTGTCTGGCCACGAACTTCATAGCCAAATTAATCATTAGAGCTATTTGTAGGTATATTTACATATGGAATGTTAATAACAATCTTGATGATGACTCTTAACAAGAAAGAAATATCCTGTTTTGTTTTTGTTTTTTGAAACAAGTTTTTACTAGGTGGTGCAGGCTGGCTTTGAACTCACTATGTAGCCCAGGCTGGCCTTGAACTCACAGTAATCCTCCTGCCTCAGCCTTCTGAGCGCTGGACCTATTGGTGTGCACCACCACACCTGGCTGAAATGCCCATGTTTTGAGCTTTATGATTCACAAAATATTTTATTTTTATAATATTAGTTTAGATTCTCCCAGTCACCATAGGAGGTAGGCAAAATAGGCTTTGGCATTACCATTGTATAGGTAAGGAAACTGAAGCTTATACTGGTGAATGAGTTTCCAAATAATATGTAGTAGGAGAGATAGAGCCTTGCAGGCCATATTTACTTACAGATTGGCAGGAAGAATGAGTATAATCTAAAGAGTTAGGATTTCTCTACAGAACTTAAGTATTTAAGCTAGCTACATACCATATTTACATAGTCAAGTGAAGCATCTCAAGGCTTAGCCATTCCCCATCTTATAGATGAAATCAATCAGGAAACTATCCATCACATATGCTACTGAAAGAGCTCAAACAGAGCTGTCACCAATTTGACACAAGAAGTGTCTGATACAGTTCAGTGTTGAGACTAAGAAATCTCAACTTTCAGAACATAGTACCAGACCATTTTTGCCTCATTTAAGTAATAGCCTTATAAATGGGCTGAATGTATTCCTTCCATAATAAATATAGGTGACCCATTTCTACATTATTGTTAATAATTCACATTAACATTTGTATAGCATCTTAATTTGCCAGAGCACAGTCATTTTTAAGGTTTGATTTTGCAATAGTCCCTGTGTGCTAAATTGGGTTCATGGTAATATTACCATTTCTCAGACAAGGAAACCAAGGTACAATTAGTAAGAATGTATTCAAGTATTGACAGCATGCCTGGTAGCATGTGGCAGCTCCTATACTAAATAATGGTGTACAATAATGAGGAAAAGCAGGTGCAATCCTGCCTCTCATTTCTTAGAGCTCAGTGGCATGGGGGGTAAAAAATAATTGTGCCAAAAATTGTAAAATCTTGACTGAATACCATATTGCTTTCATCTATATATTCCATCAAAGCACTATACAAGCTGTGTGTTTTAAACATTCTATGATGGGCTTTTTATGAAGAAATAGAAGCAAAAATTGCACTGGAAACATAGGATGTAGAGATTAGGCCTCATCAAAGAGACCTGGCACAGCTTTGCTTGGCAGTCAAGTGATCTGAGGGGACAGAAGGGAACTGTATTATGCAAAGGGAAAGCATCACTGTTCCAGGAAGAGGGAAGGGCATAGAAAAAGGTCCTATAGCAGAAAGCAGCTAAAAGTGACAACTCAAAATCAGTGTAGTTGAATGGCAGAGTCTAGAAGAAAGAAGCTCAGCACAAAACCAGAAAGGTTCCTGGTTATGTGAAAGATTTTCAAGCTTTTATTCTAACAGCAACAAGAAGTCATAAAAGAGGTATGAGCAATCTGGAAGGTGAAAATGAAATGAAGATCAACTGTCCAAGCTTGTGCGTGGCGCTGCCAAGGAGACTGCTCCAAGAGCTTGAGGGAGGCCAATCATGAATTTGGTTTTGAACACTCTGGGTTTGAGATTTTAAAAAGAGAGCCACACAGAGTGAGGCAAAACATAGAGGTGAGAGTTATAGAAACGAACCTATGAGCCCCTCTCCTGTTGGTGATTAGAGCCACGGATGTAGGTGAGACGAGATTGCCCAAGGGAGACGACAAAAGGAGAGGAAAGGAGCATCTGGGACAGAAGTTTGGGACATGCCAACCTTTAATTGCCAGGAGGAAGAAGGTAAGTCCATGGGAGAGGAGAATGGCCAGACTGCCAGGAGGAGTACAGGCCTCAAGGTATCATGGAAGATAGAGGTAGATTTCTAAATACAAAGAAGTGGTTAATTAATTAATTGTTAATTAAGTGCTGCCAAGAGATTAAGTGATATAAAAAAAAAGACTGAAAATATGCCTACTGATAGGGACATGGAAGCCACAGGGAAACCGAAGAGCAGAAGCAAGAAGCCAGATGGCCAAGGGCTTCAGAGAGTGAATGATGATATGAAGACTGAAGTAGCAATGTCAGTGTTCACTTTTGCTCATTTAGATTCTAAGGCATATATAAACAAAGAATATGCAGTTATCCCTTGGTATGTGTGGTGGGTTGGTTCCAGGACATCTCACAGGTATCAAATTCAGAAGATACTTGTCTCTCTTATAAAATGGTGTCATATTTGCAAATAATCCAGGCATACCTCCCCATATAATTTGAATAATATATGGATTACTTATGATATCTAATGCAATGTAAATGCTATGTAAGTAATTGCTATCCTATAATTATTCCAAAAATAAGAACAAAAAAACAAATCTGAACAGGTGCAACTTTTTGAATGTTTTTGATCCACGGTCAGTTGAATCCTTTGCTGTGGAACCTACAAATACTAAGGGCAGACTATAGAATGTACAATAATAAGAAAAAAGTGAGTTTTTAGCTTGAATGGGAGAATATGCAAGAAGCAAAGAGAACTTTACATTATAATCACCTCACCTTTCTCTTCTGCTACCTGCTCCCACAAACACTCCAGCTAGATGCTCCACACTGAATCCATAACATCTGTCCCCTAGCTCTGTGTCTCCATAACTCAGTACCCCAAACTCCTCCTACTGCCATCTGGGAAAGGATATGGTGAATCAATTTTCACTAATTTAAAAAAGAATGATAACTGCACTTTATTAACCCTCTGATCTAGGAGTTTGCTTTTCTGTGAGACACAATTCTTTAACAAATCAGGGACATAGAGGATGTTTAGGACAGACAGGTACAAAATAGGGAGCTTGAGTAAGAAGACAGTGTTATGAACTGGAAATAACAGTAACTTTCTGGATCACCTCAGAGAAGTTTCACCTCACTGGGTCTTCTTTTTCATATACAGGATCTGGAGTTGGATCAGATTTCCACCCTCTTCCAGCCCTGGCACAGTAAGTCACTGTAGCAAACCTGGTCCCAGTGGATGGTACAGTTCCTTAGGAAGGGCGAGAAGAAATACATAAAGAGAGGAGGGGGCACTTCTCTTGCCTCTAGGAAGATGGCTTAAACTTAGGGTAAACTAGAATAAATCAATTGAGGTGTATAAATCAGATCACATTTTAAGTGCTCCACAAAGCTATTTAAAAAGATTCCTGAAGGCAGTCTTCAGGAAAGTGAGGAGTCCTTTGTTGAAAGCATAAATGCCCTGGATCTATCCTTTTTTTAATCATGTAAATACTCATCTATCAGGCTTCCATAAGGCGCTAGGTACATTTGTGTCTAATAACAATGCATAGTATAGAAATGGTGGAGATGCTTCAATAAAGATTAATGCTTGACTTCCTCTTTCAATTCTTTTGTACACTGCACTTGGGATTGGAAGTGCTTTTCTGTTTGCACTTCAGCTTCTGAAATCACCTTGAAGCGTCACTTCACGCAGTAGACAGTGAAGATGTGCTGTTACCAGGAGTAGGCTATGATATGCATCCAAAACACTGCCTCTAATTATGAGCCATCAACTGGAAATGTATGGGCTATGTGCAACAGGCGAGCAGCCTCGTGTCTGCTCCAGTTTGGAGAAAGTCATTCTAGCGAGCGAGACGAGACTTCACTGATTCTGTCCTTATTGGTTTTTCCTCCCAAAGCTGGGTAACACTCAAGCCTCCATTTCCAGTCACCACTTCCTTCACTCTGAGGATGAGCTGTCCAAGTTCATCCATTATTTAACCTTCTGCGTTTACACAAAACACATGGTGCTCCACGCTTCATTAGTGCAGTGTCACCGTGTCCCTGCATAGAGCGTACTGTGGTGGCTGTCCCCCAAACAAATGCTTTCATGCTCTCCACCTTTCCTGCCTCCATCCACCGCCTCTCTCTTCACTCAGAGAACCTTGGACAGGGCCTTCTGATCTCCTGCCAGCAGCCACTTCTGTGTTGATTAATACTTCCATCTCATTCTATGCTGTGCCAAACTGAGCCATGCTTACCTCCTCCATTTCCTGGCCATCCAGAAGAGCCAGAACTGTGCAACTGGACAGATCTGTTGGCCCAAGGCCTACCCTAGACATGAGATGATTAAGGAAGACAATGAAAAGTGAAGGATGCAGAGGTGAAAAATGACCTCTTTGGAATCCTCTTTGATTTGTTACCTGAGGTCTTTCTTATGCAGAACCTAAACTTGACATTTCAATTGAACTTGACTCTTGAATAGTTCATGTAACTTTGGACCTGCCAGTGATTTTAGATTCCCAGATGGAGGAACTGAGGCTCAAAGCATGGAAATAACTTGTCAAAAGTTACAGGGTGGCAGTGGCAAACTTAGGGCTAAGACACATGTCTGGAGTTCTGGTTGCTTTCTCAGGCTGCAGAACTCCTTACTTTGGTAGGACCGAAGTTCTATCAGTAAGATAACACTGTACACCTGCCACTATAAAAAAGATCAGGCCAGCCAGGGATTTAGGTTAAGCACCTGCCTGGCAAGCATGAGGTCATAAGTTCAATTCCTGGTACAAAAAAAAAGAATAATTGCATTTTAGCCAGGCGTGGTGGTACACACCTGTAATCCCAGCACTCAGGAGGCTGAGGCAAGGGAATCATTGCAAGTTCAAGACCAGACTGGGCTACAAAGTAAGCTCAAGGTCAGCCTGATCTGCATAGCAATACCCTGTCTCAAAAAAGACAAAAATAAATAAATAAATAAATAAAATTTAAAAGACAAGGCCAAGTTGGTAGAGTCCAGTTGGTACATTCCAAAGGGGCAGTAAATAGAGGATGGACAAGGAGGGCATGGTGTTTGTGGAACCAAGAACAGCCTAGAAACTGCTACTGTCACCTTATATTCATGCATGTAGGGATAGCCACACAATGATGCCTCAAATACAGTCTCCTTGTGGGAACATCTACATTTTCTAAGAAGCATTTCACTACAGGATTTATTACTCCACAAAGCAAAGAATATTAGGATAGAAAGAAGGGTTTACAAGTGGTCCATGAGAGTCAGATGCAATAGGAGATAGTACTCTCACTTAATAGGCAAGTGTGAATGCGACCTGAATTGGAGAGAAATGGAAATTACCTGGAAGGAAAGCGAGGCATGCCTCTCCCTCAGAGTACCAGAGATTCAGATCCTCCTAGTTAAGATACGAAGTACTCCAGGAGCTCTCACTAGCTTCCTGTCAATGACTGACTAACACTTTGCCGTGCATGCATTATCACCACAGCGTTCCTTTCCTAAAAATATATGGAAAAGGGAAGGGGCTTAATTATGAAAGCTGGGCAAAGACTCGCTCTGCCTGCTTTTACATAGCTACACATAGGTCACAGATTGTGGAACTAAGATCCAGGGAAAGTGAGACATTGGTTCTTCGTCTTCCTATACTCAACAAGGACGCTTGGATGCCTTTGTCAATGAGAAAAGAGCCACTGAAAAGAATCGGCAGGAGCTCAGTCACTCAATGAACATTGTTTATATATATATTTGCAAGACAGCATACACTGATTGATGTCTACAACTGGCCAAGTTCAGGGCTAAGCACATGACTAAGGTACATCTCTGCCACTGAGGAGAGCACAGTCCAGCAGAGAAGAATGATATCCACCCAGCAGGCCCTAAGGAAGTAGAATAAGGACTATACAAAACAAAGGAAAACATAATAAAATTTGCAACTGATCTACTATGGTCCAGTAACTACTATGGTCCAGTGAACAGAAAAGATCTTAATTCCCTAAAGGAATTAAGGGAGATGTATATACACTAAGGGGGGTAAAGTTATAGTTGCTGTTTCAACAGTCTGGGTATGTGCAAAGGACATTGAAAGAAGTTAATTCTTAATGGCATCTCAAAACATCTTGTTTTACACTAAGTATATACAATGAGTCCATTTATATGAACTTCTAGTAGAAGCAGAACTAAGTTACTATGAACAAATTCATAACAGCATTTGCCTTTGGGAAAATAGTGACAGGACCTTTGGCTAAAAAGGGACATGAGGAAACTCCCTACTGTTATGGTAATAATGTATATCTTGATAAGTGTTTGGTAACATAACTAAATACATTTGTCAAAACTCATCAAGTAGCATATTTAAGATTTCTGTATTTTGTTGTTGTAAATTTTGCCTCAAAGGATTCTAAACACATAGTAAAACCCTAGATAATGATACACACAATGAAGTATTTTCAGTGTGTGGAAGGAGGTATCCTGATATCTGAAACTTATTTTGAATTGCATAAAAAAATAAGATGGATGGATGGATGGATAGGTGAATAGATGGATAGATAGAGAAGTGTTAAATCAAGTATAATAAAATGTTGATTGTAGAAACTAGGTAATAGGTAAGGACTGTATATGTGTCTATTATTCTGAAAGTTTGAAATATTTCAAGATGAAATATTAGGGAAATGAATTTAAAAAGTTATATAGGTATTCCCCAGGCAAACAAGGTGAGAAAGGGCTTATACCTTCCCATGTTCCCCACTCTCATCTAATTCTCTCACCTCTGCTATGAAGCCTGGACACTAAATTTACTTACCTGCTTTGCAGCAAGGAGTAGCCATGCAGCACAATTCTGGTCAATGGGGCATTTAAGGGAACTCTGCTAGCTCTTTTGGAAAAGCTTTTGCTTAGTGTGTGTTGCCTTTCCTGACTCGAATACAAATGTGATATCTGGAGTGATGGCAACCCTTATAACCATTAAGGGAAATTTTAAAAAATCAGATTCCCACCCTGACATTATTCTACCACAGAACCAAAGTCAACAACCGCTCAATTCCAGACTTCTTACTGTGTTAGAAAAATAACTCTTTATGTGTTTTAGCCACTTAGTCAAGTTTCGTGTTACTGGCAGCTAAATATTCTGAGCATGAAGCAAAAGTGTAAAAAGCCTGGCTTTCAAGTAACTGCAAGCAACCTGACAGCTGGAACCAGAGTTTGGAAAGCAAAATGTGGGGCAAAAGATATAGCTGCCTGAGTACAGTGGTGTATGTCTATAATTCCAGCCAATTGGTAGGCTGAGGCAGGAGGATTTCAAATTCAAGCCCATGCTTGGCAACTCAGTGAGACCCCACCTCAAAATAAAAGTACAAAGGGCTAGGGATGTAGTGCAGTGGCAGAGAACTTGCTTAGTATGCATAAGACCCTGGGTTTGATCCCAAGTATTGGATGGTAGGAGACAAAGCTATAGGGATAGGAAGAGGTCATACCGGATTTCAGATTCTCTGAAGTAATAGAGCATGAGTATGGGGGAGGGGAGCCATCAAATTGCCTTTTAGAGCAGTGATTCTCAATGTTTTATAATTAATAGAATTATTTAGGGTTAAAAAATACAAATTTCCACCTGGGTGTTAGCATATGCTTATAATCCCATCACTGAGGCAGGAAGATCACAAGTTCAAACCTAGCCTATACATCTTACCAAGATTCTGTCTCAAAATAAAAAGATCAGGGGATATAGTTCAGTGAGAAGGCTCTAGGTTCAATCCTTAGTACCCCTTGACTCTCTCCAAAAGTTTCCAAATCTCACACCCAGAACCACACTAACTATCCCCTCCTTTATCAGGAGCTTCTAGTAGATTTTTCAGTTGATTTGAAAGAAAGAGATTTAATAAATTCTCTAGCTAACTCAGTTACCCTATGAAAAGTCCCAAACAGAAGCATTTTTAAAAATTTTATTTAAAGAGAAAAAAAACAAAATAGAAAAAAAGGGAAGCAACAATACAAAATTCCAAAATAAAATAAAATAAAATAAACACTAAAAAATCTCTAGTTAACAAATTACATACTCCCATCTTAGAAATAGTTGTTCAAGTTACAAAATGAAAGTACACAAAGTAGACACTCAGTGAGAATGCAAACAGTTCTGCTCAGTGATCCAACAAACACTTAGTAATATGGTCATCAATCCTACACACTTAAACACACATGCAGTTATGTTCTTTAGAGCACTTTCTTTTCCTCTCCTTTTAACAGTAGCAATTACAGATTTTGGGTTTTATTACTCCTACCATTCTTATTACTTTTTACACTAGAGACACAATGTGATATTTATAAATATGATTCTTATTTATTTCACTTATGAGGACAGGCTCAAGTTGCCTCCATTTCAATATGAAAGCCTCAAGATCATCCTTTTTTAAAAAAATTTTATTTAAAGAGGGGGGGAACCAAAACAGAAAAAAGGGTAGAAACAATACAGAATTTCAAAAAAAAAAACAGTAAGAAATCACTATTTGATACATCACATATTGTCTTCTTGGATGTAGTTGTTCAAGTTACAAAATTAAAGCACACAAAGTGGACATTCAAACAGTGAGGCTGCAAACAGTTCTGTTCACTGGTCCAACAAAAACTTAGTAACATGGTTATCAATCCTACACACTTAAGTATACATACAGTTATCTCTTTTAGAGCACTTTCTTTTCCTCCTCTTGCTTTTTTAAAATTTTTTTTTATTTAAAGAAAAAATTTTAAAACACAAAGAGGGTAGAAACAATACAAAATCTCAAAAACAAAACAAAACAAAACAACAACAACAAAACAAAAAACAAAAATAGTAACCAGTAAAAAATCACTAGTTGATAATTACCTCCTTTCCTCTTATATGCAGTTGTTCAAATTACAAAAGTAAAGTCCACAAAGTGGACATCCAAACAGTGAGACTGAAGTCAGTTTTGCTCATCCATCCAACTAAAATTTTAGCAACACATTTATTAATTCCACACACTCAAACATACATGCAGTTATATCCTTTAGAATACTCTCTTTTCCTTTTTTTTCTTTACAATGACTATAATCCATTCTTGTAAACTACTTGGAAGTTCTACACATGTATAAGTCTCTACACATATACCTAGCTTTTCTGTATTAGAGGGAAAAACAAATCAAAACAAGTCAGCAATAAAATTCCTAGAGAAACACAAAATGAAAAGAACATACAAAAACACAACACTAGGTGATCTATGGTAGTCACTATGATGTCTCTTGTTATTTTCAATAAAATTGTCTATATCATCACATATAATATAAACTTAGCATTGCTTTACACTATTAATAAAATCTAAACATTGGAGACATTATAGGACTTCAAAGGCAGTTAACAATCAAACCAGAATGGGATCCTATTGAATCCTGTCATCTTCAGAGTAATTGCGCCTACTCTCAGACTCGACACTCTCAAGCATACCAGATTCAAATAAAATCAGTCAAGATAAAACAGTGATATAACCAATCTTCTCTGACCTATCTCTGCCATGCTATTTTTCTGTTGTTATTTGTTTACTTTTCTCCTTCTTTCCACTGTCTGCCCCTTTCTTTGAGGCCTTTCTGCCATTATTCCTGGAACCCTGGTGGTTTTCTTCTCTCTATCTAGAATGTCCTTCAGTATTCTTTGCAGGGTTGGATTGGTGGTCACAAACCAATCCCCCCAGTTCCTCTTTGTCATGGAAATATCTTGTCTCTCCATTAATTTTGAGAGACAGTTTTGCAGGGTACATCAATCTGGGTTGGAGGTTATTTTCTTTCAGGGCTTGGAGTATTTCACTCCAAGCTCTTCTTGATTTGATGATTTGCATTGAGAAGTCCGCTGTGATTTTGATGAGTTTTCCTTTATAGGTAATCTGTTTCTTTTCTCTGACCACTTTTAATATTCTGTTCTTGTGATGGATTTCTGGGATCCTGATTATTATATGTCTGGGTGTAGATCTGTTTTGGTTGTAGCTGGCTGGAGTTCTGTATGCCTCATTTATCTGAACTTCACTTCTGTTTCCTATGTTTGGGAAGTTTACCTTAATTATTTCTGTGAATAGACTTTTTATTTCATTTGTATTTGTTGCTGCATCTTCATTCACATATTTTATTCTTAGGTTATAAATCCTCTTGTCATCTTCTAGCCTTTGTATCGTTGCTTCCTGGTTCCTTGTTATTTTTAAGAGATCCTTCCTTTCATGATCATACTTTGCAAATCTATCTTCAAGTTTTGAAAG
>PVLA01012895.1:23760-40896 GCA_004027455.1 Hydrochoerus hydrochaeris | reverse complement strand
AACACAAACTGCATGGGAAGTACTTCAAAGAATAAACAGCTAGGATCTCATCTTATTAAAAATCACCAACACAGTGAAAAGAAACTCCAGAGTGGGAAAACATTTTAGCCAACTGTCCCTCAGACAAAGGACTTCTATCTAGAACATATAAAGAATTGAAAAAATCAGGCCCCCCAAAGACCCAATCCAAAAATGAGCAACTGAGATGAATACACACTTCTCAGATGAAGAAATACAAATGGCAAATAAATACATGGAAAAATGCTCAAAATCATTGGTCACTCAAGAAATACCAATTAAAACAATACTGAGATTCCATCTTACCCCAGAAAGACTGGCTGCCACCAAGAAATCAGCCAATAACAAATGCTGGTGGGGCTGTGGGGAAAAAGGAACCCTTCTCTATGGCTTGTAGGAGTGTACAACCACTGTAGAAATCAGTGGGATTCCTTAATAAACTAGGTAGGATAAAAGGTCCCATTTGACCCAGCTATTCCCCTTCTGGGTATCTTCCCAGAAGAATTAAAAACATCATACCACAGCAATATATGTGCACCCATGTTTAGAGCAGCACAATTTGTAACAGTTAAACCAAGGAATGGACAAAAAAAGATGTGGGATGTGTTTTTTTATAATGAAATACTACTCAGCTATAAAGGATAAACTGGAAGCTTTAATAGGTAAATGGATGCAACTCAAGAGCATACTGGTAAGTAAAATAAATCAGACCCAAGTGTGTAAAAATTATATAGTCTCTCTAGTGTGAGAAGCTGAACAAGTAAATAGGATCCAAAATGTAGAATAGACATTGTAAATTGGGATGAAACTGTTAAAAACAAAAACAAAAACAAAAAAAACGATAGGGGAAAGGAAGAGAAAAAGGAAAAAAAAGTATGTATACATGACAGTTAAGACAGTTACATAGTAACTTCTTTTTGTTCCTTGAAGAGAATGTTTTGTGCTAATATCATGCCTATATCCTGTACTCTGAATGACTAGTATTAGGAAGGCAACAACATGCAATGGATCAACTATTGTAACTGTCCTACTAACCTGTTTTGTAACTCAGTTTCATCCTTTATCTTTTTTCTCCTTTCAAAAACAAAAACAAAAACAAAACAACAACGAAAAAAGAAATGCATGAAGCATTCTTCTGAGACAGCATTAACTTACTAATTCTTTCATTTTCAAAATCTAACACTATTCTGCTAAGATCCTGGCCAATACTCAAGCAAAGTCACCACATTCCAAATGACTGATTCAAGTTTAGGCCCTAGTTTTCTTTCCCCCATCTTCTCTATGTATTTACAGTGATTTCAAGATCAGGTATTTAAGGATTTTGATGTGGTGGAAATATAAGTGTTTTTCAAACTATACATTTAAAATCTGAGTGTTGACTTTTTGGCACTCTTTACTAAAGAAGTTCTCAACTAGGGCCAATTTTGTTCCCAAAGAAGTATCTGGCAATGTTTTGTTTTATTAAGTTGTTACAACTAGGTGTGAGGAGATGCTACTGTCATCTAGTAGAGGAGAACAGAGATGCTACTAACTATTCTAAAAATGCAAAGAACCCCTACCCACCCAAATTATCCAGACCAAACCATCAAGTATATTGAGATTCAGAAACTACTTTAGTAAAACAAATGATTGTGTAAAGCTACCTTAAAGAGTCAAAAGAAAATATAAACATTTTTCTTAATCTTACATTAAGAAAGGCTTTGAAAAAAAAAAGAAAGGCTTTGAGAAAAACCCTATTATTCATAAAATACTGTCCTTCAGTATTCTCTGTAGGGTTAGATTGGTGGTCACAAACTTGCCCAGTTCTTCTTTGTCATGGAAGCATCTTGTTTCTCCATTAATTTCTAGTGACAGTTTTGCAGGGTACATCAATCTGGGCTGGAGGTTATTTTATTTTAGGGCTTGGAAGACTTTGTTCCAAGCTTTTCTTGATCTGATGGTCTGTGTCAAGAAGTCAGCCATGATTCTGATGGGCCTACCTTTATAGGTAATCTGTTTCTTTTCTCTGATGGCTTTTAATATTCTGCTTTTATGTTGAATTTCTGGTATCTTGATTCTTATGTGTCTGGGTATAGATCTGTTTTGGTTGTAGGTGGCTGGAGTTCTGTATGCATCACATAACCAAATGTCATTTTCTTTTCCCATACTTGGGAAGTTTTCCTTAATTATTTCCATGAATAGCCTTTCTAATTTACCGGTATGTATTCCTGCTTCTTTGTTCACATTTCTTCATCTTAAATTGTAGATTCTCTTGTCATCTTCTAGCCTTTGTGTTATTACTGCCTGTCTCCTTGTTGTTTTTAAGAGATCTTTCCTTTCATGATCACACATTACAAACATGTCTTAGAGTTTTGATAGTCTATCCTTAGTTTCTTTTAAGGAGTTTTGCCAGCTTTCAATGGAGTTTTTAATTTCCTGGTAGTTTCTTTGAATCTGCTTCATGTATTCTATATTTTTTTATATTCTTTATTGAATGTTTCTCTCCTTTTTTTGTGTTCCTCCCTTCTTCCATCTGTATCATCCTGAGAGATGCTTCCTGAGAGCATATTTTTTATTACTCTACTCATATCCTGCTTTACCTGATTTAATATTTCAGTTTTGAACTTGTCTACAGGGTCCCGAAGATATCTCTTAATGTCCATTGAAGCCATGTCTGATGTTGTGTGTTTGCCACCCTCAGTCTCCCTTGTTTTTCCTTCTCCTGGATCAGTGCTCTCAGGGTTCCTGGCTGGGGGCCTCCTCCTGCTTCTCTCTCCTGTCATGGCCCTGGCTTCCTGCACACAGGTTACAGTGCAGGTCCCAGCCCCCTTCCCTGTTGACCAGGTTTCCTCCAAAGCACACTGGCCAGGTTTCCTCCAAAGCACACTGGTGAGGGACCTACGCCTTCTCCTGGCTGCTCTTGTCACTGAGGTGTAAGCCACGGCTGTGTTTGCCTGCCCCTCCCCACCAGGCCAGCCAAACTTCAGGTGCCTTCACCTTGTTAGTGCTTTCTATGCACAGGGAATCAATTTGGGACAGCTCTTTGGGTCCCAGCCATGGGGGCGGCCCAGTCCAAGCATATCCCATGAATCTGCTCTTGGGGAGGGAGCAACCAAGTCACTGTCACTCCCAGTTCAGGCTCCTGCTGCCTGATTCCAACATGTTACCCATTTGGTTGCACCCTTCCCATGGGGGGGGTCTCATTCTCAGCACTGACCATGGATTAATGAAGGTGCCTTCACCAGCTCTGCTCTCTTTTGGGCTCACCAACCCCCGACTTCAGCACTGCTGTGCTTCCTGTGAGTGGCGGTGGGAACGAGATTGGGCGGCTCTGCTTGCTGGTGCGGATTCAAGCTGGTGCAAACTTCACAGGTCACCATGAAAATGCTGTGTCCCATAATTTTTAGCTGTTTCAGTTGTAGCCCCAAAGTATTTGACAAGCTTTTTTACATTTTAACTGCTTCCTGTGTCAAGAGGTTCCATCTTCCTCTGTCTGGGTCTCTCCAGGGTGTTTTATTCTGGTGTATGAGTTGTTTCTCCTGAGAGGCTTTGTATTTTGTTGCTTACTGATCAGCCATCTTGTCTTCTCAGTCTCTAATTGATTTTTTTCATGTCCATTAGTATTTGCTTTATGAATCAGAGTTCGCTAATATTTGGTGTGTACAAGTTTATAATTGTTAACTCTTCCTGTTGAATTGTTTCCTTAACTAATATGTAGTGACCCTCTTTATCTCTCTGATAAGTCTTGGTTTGAAGTCAACTTATCTGAAATTAGTATAGAAACTTTTGCTTTTTTCCCCAAGTTCCTGTTGCTTGGAATATTGTTTTCCATCCTTTGATTTTTATTCTGTGAGTTTCTTTTTTGAATTAAATGTGTTTCTCTATACTGTACATTGTTGGATTTCCCTTCTTGATCCATTCTGCCATTCTGCCAATGTGTATTTTGATTTGGGAATTGAGACCATTCACATTGAGAGTTATTACTGAGAAGTATTGACATAATTTGTCATTGTATTATTTTTCCATTGATAATTTCCCCCTTTTTCTTAGCTGCTTATCTTTCTTACCAGGAGAATTCATTATTTTTGCCTTACTAGCATTGATGACTTCCTTTTTCTGGCAATTGTTGAGAAATTTTTGTAGTACTGGTTTGAATTTCTTGAGGAATTTCTTGTCATGGAAATACCTTATTCCTGTCAACTTTAAAGGAAATTTTTTTCAAGGTACATAAGTTACAGTTGGAAGTTGTTATCTTTTAGGGTTTGCAACACTTCACCCCAAACCCTCTTGGCCTTTAAGATTTGTGTAGAGAAGTCTCAAGCAGACAAATTTTTAAAAATACATGAGAATTGGATGACTCAAATAAGCTTGATCTATTAAATTTTCATACAATTTTAATTCAATTACTGAGAACACACAATTCCCAAGCATTCACAGACATTTCTAAAGTGTGTCTTACCTCTTAAAATAGTTCAACTAATTTTTAAAATAAGCATACAATTAAGTTCATATTTGTTTTGAATTATACTGATCATTATATTTTAAGTAGACCATTTAGCTGATTTAAAGTTCAGGAATTACTGACTTTCCTGGGTTGAAATATATTACCTTATTATTGATTTTCCATTAGTCCTGCCCTTTTATGAGTTTGTTTTCTTGCTTTATTTTGAATTGATCATTTATCATTCTATTTTTCTATATTATTAACATGACATCAATACAGTTTTTACATTTTATTGTTTGTTTGTTTGTTTGTTTGGGGGTTTTTGGGTTTTTTGTTTTTATTTTTGGTTTTGGGTTTTTTTTGAGTTTTTTTTGGTACCAGGGATTGAGCATACAACCAGGGATTGAATTCACAACCAGGGATCGAACTCATGACCATGCACTTGCAAGTCAGGAGTTTATGCTGCTGAGCTAAATCCCCAGCCCGTTTTTACATTTTAAATATTCTTCTTTAGCAATTACTCTAAATTGGGATAATTTCCCAATCATAATATTCAATGCTTAACAAGCTTAGTTAAACTGGCAAAGTAGAAATAGTATGATTTCTTCAAGGTCATGGGTTCTTCCTTTGTAAGCTCTAACCCATATCATAAGTACACTAAAAATCCACACAAACAATGGCAAGAAAACAAACAAAAAATCTTTTAAGTGGGCAAAGGAACTATCAAAAGAAGACATGCAATGGCCATCAGATAAATCAAAACAGCTCAACATTGCTAATCATTTGGCAAATGCTAATTAAGCCATAATGAGATAATATCTCATACCTGTCATGATGGCTGTTATGAAAGACATAACAAGAAAACAAGTATTGGTAAGGATGTGGAGTAAAGGGAACTTTTGTACATTGCTGGTGAGAATGTGAAAATTCAGAATTCAGTGTGCTGTACACTCCAATCATTTAAATTGACCTAATACCACAAATTGAAGAGTACATATCATGAAACTGTTGCCTCTTACAAAAATACAATTGGGGCCAGGGATTTAGCTCAGTGGCATAAGCACTTGCCTGGCAAGTACAAGGTCATGAGTTTGATCCCCAGTACCACAAAAAAAAATACAATTGACAATACTATATAAACTTATTTTCACTTATGTGTACAAGATATGTAATGAAACACAAATACACTTCTATTGACAAACACTTAGGACAAGGGCCAAGGCTCAGGACAAAGAATACTCTATCTGTACAGTTACAGAAAATTATATGAAAGTGCCTCAAAAATGTAAAGATAGAATTATCATATGATATAGCAATCCAGTTCTAGGTATTTGCCTCCCAAAAAATTATAAATTGTTTATGGAGATGTGTCACTACCATTATTATTACAGCATTAGTCACAAAATTCAAGCTATAGAATTATCCAAAGTGTGCACTGGAATAAAAGATTAAAGAAAATGGAACATGGTGGATAAATGGTAACAATCCAGTGAAGAACACAGCCAGCCTGAATTTGGAGTACAAGGGAGAATCTCCTGGAGTAACTCCAAAGGAAAGTCTGAGTCAAGGTTACTGAGCTGGGCTTTTTATGGATAGGGTTATGAAGCTTAGTGGGACAGGCTTAGCTGGGGTGAGGTGAAGTGGGGCATGCAAGTGAGTGAGCAAGAATCTCTGGGTATGTGCCAATAACAATGGTTTAAAAATGTTGTGGGTGCATCATGGCTAGCAGTGGGGCAGGTGCACTGCAGGTTCCTTAGACCCAGGCAGCTGGGAACAGCCATTCCAGGAACTAAGGTGCCTAGGGGGACAGATGAGGCTCAGACCTATCGGTGCAGTAGAATATTTTTTATTCCTAAAAAAGAAGGAAATCTTGTCATTTGTGACATTATGTACAGAACTGAAGATTATTAAGCCAGCCACAGGAAGATGAGTACCATATGATCTCATTTATATGTGGAATCTGAAAAAGTTGATCTTATACAAACTGAAAACACAATGATGTTTAGCAGAGACTGGGGAGGGTAAAGGAGACAGAAGGATGAGGAAAGGCTGATCAATGGGCACCAAATTACTGGTGGAAAAGATAAATAATTACTAAAGAGAAAAAATACTAAAAGTTGCATAACTAAGCTAAATAAGCACATAGAGCAAGTTTATATTTTTAAATGCTTTAGAAAGGAAAGTTTAAAATCAGTAATCCAAACCTTCACCTCAAAAGTACATAAAACAACAAATTAACAGAAGGAAAAACTATGAAAACAGAAAACAGATGCAACAGAAAAAAATCAAGACATGATCTGTAAAGGTCAGTAAACTAACTGAATAGTAAATTTTTAATAGATCAATCAGAGAGAGAATATTTCAATTATTTAAAATGGAAGAAAAATATAATTATAATGAAAAACGTTATGCCCAAAGTTTGGCCATGAAATGAACTGGATAAACCCCTTTAAAAATAAAATTTCTGATGTGTCAAGTACAGAAACTAAATACCCACAATGAATATAAACATTATCGGGAGAGATCCAAGATGGCCAATTGAGATGTAGCACGATAGAGAGCCTCTCTGAGAAAAACAACTCAAATGCTGGAATCTGACTCCATGGAGAGGACCAGATGAAAGGAGGGGAATTCTTACAATCCAGGAAGAAACTGAGAAAAATTTTTAAAAAGAAAGTAAAAAAAAAAAGAAGAAGAAGAAGAAGAAGCATGGATGGAGGGCTGGAGCTGAGGACACTCCGGTAGCTGTGCTGGGCACATCTTGGAGTCCAGCAATTCACAATCGAGCTGGGGTCAAGGCCCTGCCAAGAGCGGCAGGGGGAGGGGGATGTTGCTGAGCTCCAGACCCTTGGCGGGAGGAGGCGCTACAATGGGGAGTGAAGACAGTGAACAGAGCTGCACAGAGTTTGGTGAGTGCTGGGAACTGGATCCAACATATTGGATTTGGGCAAGTCAGGCTTGAATCAACGGCTGAGGCAGCTTCAGTCAGCAGCTCCTGGCCCAAAGTGGATTGGTGGGATCTGCTTGGGCTGGGCCATGCCCCTGATTGGGACCCAATAGCCAGGGACAAGGCTCTCCCAAATCTATGACATCTGCAGGGCACAGTCTAATGTGCTGAAGTCACTCACTGGTTTAGAGGGGAGAGGACGGCCCACACCACCCCTCTGCATGCACCTCACAGATCAACAGCAGACAGGGATGGGCAGCACTGCCCTAGCCAGTGAGCTGCAGAGGGACTAAAGGCAGTACATAAAGGTCCAGACACCTCCACTGTTCACCTATCTGAGAGAAACCAGAAGCATGACAAGACAGAGAAACAGCAAAAGGCCTTTGACCACCAACCCAGGGAAAATAAGCCCAGGAGGGGTGAGTACAGAGAAGATTGAGGGCAGCAGACATGCAGTATCAGACACGGCCTCATCAGAAATAAGGAAATATTTCATGACCTCATCGAAGAATTTAAATCTGAAATTCTAACTCAGTCTAAATTCTAACTGAAATTCTAACTACTCTAGGGATGGCAGGATTCAATAGGATACCCATTCTAAATGAAGCAAGATATAAGAAGATTAATAAAAAAAACACTGGGTACTCCTCAAGAAGACACAAATGGAAGAATGGAGGTACCCAGAGAAAGGAGAGAAGCCTTTGATGAAGAATATAAACAAAATCTAGAATACATGAAACAGATCCAAAGAGAATATCGGGAAATTAAAAACTCCATTGAAAGCTGGCAAAACTTCTTAAAAGAAACTAAAGACAGACTTTTAAAACTTGAAGATAGGTTTGCAATGTATGATCATGAAAGGAAGGGTCTCTTTAAAATAACAAGGAACCAGGAAGTAACAATACAAAGGCTAGAAGACGATAAGAGGATTTATAACTTAAGAATAAAAAATGTGAATGAAGAAGTAGGGACAAATACAAATGAAATAAACAGGCTATTAACAGAAATAATTAAGGAAAACTTCCCAAGCATAGGAAGTGATGTTTAGATATATGAGGCATACAGAACTCTAGCCAGCTACAATCAAAACAGATCTACACCTAGACATTTAATAGTCAGGATCCCAGAAATCCATCACAAGAACAGAATATTAAAAGCAGTCAGAGAAAAGAAACAGATTACCTATAAAGGAAAATTCATCAAAATCACAGTAGACTTCTCAATGCAAACTATCAAATCAAGAAGAGCTTGGAGCAAAATATTCCAAGCCCTGAAAGAAAATAACCTTCAACCCAGACTGATGTACCCTGCAAAACTGTCTCTCAAAATTAATGGAGAGACAAGATATTTCCATGACAAAGAGGAACTGGGGGAGTTCGTGACCACCAATCCAACCCTACAAAGAATACTGAAGGACATTCTAGAGAGAGAGAAGAAAATCACCAGGATTCCAGGAACAATGGCAGAAAGGCCTCAATGAAAGGGGCAGACAGTGGAATGAAGGAGAAAAGTAAACAACAATGACAGAAGAATAGCATAGCAGAGATGAGGCAGAGAAGATTGACTATATTGCTGTTTTGTCTTGACTGATTTTATTTGAATCTGGCATGCTTGAGGGTGTCAAGTCTGGGAGTAGGGGCAACTACTCTAGGGATGACAGGATTCAATAGGATACCCATTCTGGTCTGATTATTAACTGCTTTTGAAGTCCTATAATGTCTCCAATGTTTGGTTTTTATTAATAGTGCTATGTACCACTAAGTTTAATTATACTATGCCTGACAATATAGACAATTTTATTGAAAATAACAGGAGACATCATGGTGACAACTGTAGATCACCTAGTATTGTGGTTTTATATGTCCTTCTCATTTTGTGTTTCTCTAGGAATTTGTATTGTTGACTTGTTTTGGTTTGTTTTCCCCTCGAATACAGAAAGGCTAGGTATGCATGTAGAGACTTATACATGAGAAGAACTTCTAAACAGTTTACAAGAGTTGATTATAGTTATTCTAAAAAAAGAGAGAGGAAAGGAAAGTATTCTAAAGGATATAACTGCATGTATGTTTGAGTGTGTAGGATTAATGACTGTAACACTAAGTTTATTGTTGGATAGATGAACAGAGCTGATTGCAGTCTCACTGTTTAAATGTCTACTTTGTATGCTTTACTTTTGTAACTTGAACAACTACTTCTAGGAGGAAAATATGTAATTGTCAGCTAGTGATTTCTTACTAGTTTTTGTTTTTGTTGTTTTGAAATTTTGTATTATTTCTATCCTCTTTCTGTTTCATTTTTTCTCTAAATAAAAAAATTTTTAAAAGAATATAAAGATTATCAATCATAATTGTTAACTAAAAATAGTAACAATGAAAATTGGGAAAGGATAGTTAGAGATAGAGGGAAGGCAATGGGTGGGAAGGTGATTAAAAGGAGATTAAAAAATAAACTATGTTATGTATATGCAACTGCTCCCCTAGATGAATGTAAATTTCATACACTGCAAACATAATAAAATATCTGAGAAAACTATTGTAAAATAAATAGAAAATTTGAATAGTTCCTGGAATCTATAATTAAAAATCCCCCCTGAAGATCTTTCCCAGTAAAATGCATTGGTTAATTTTGCCAAACAATTAATTGAAGGAAATAAATAACTTTACATTATTCTTTCTGCAGCAAATGGGAAAAAAGAAAGTTTTCCTAAATCTATCCTCATACAAGTCTAAACTCTCTGAGATGACTAATATCTAGAATACATAAATAATTCAAATAAATTAGCCCCAAGAAAAAGACAATTAAAAATGGACCCATGAATGGAATACTTTTTCAAAGAAAACTAAATGGCCAATAATTACATTAAAAATGTTCAGCATCTTCAACCATTGAGGAAATATAAGTCAGATAAGTCTGAGCTTCTATCTTATTCCAGTAAGAATGGCTTTCATTAAGAAATCAAAAACCAACAAATGCTGGTGAGGATATGGGAGAAAAGAAATTCTTTTGCATTGTTGGTGGGAAAGTAAAACTACTACAACCACTGTGGAAATCAGTATAGAGATTCCTCAGAAAACTAAAAGTAGATATTCCATTTGACCCAGCAATACTTCTTCCCGATGTAGTCCCAAAAGATATAAGTTCATATACTGTGGTGACACATGCCTAACCATGTTTACATCAGCACAATTCATGGCAGCTAAGCTTCGGAAACAGCTGAGGTGGCCATCAACAGACAAATGGATAAAGAAAACATGGTGTGCATACACAGTGGAATTGTGTGTGTAAAGTGAATTCATATCATTTACACATGGAGGATCTTGAAACCATGTTAAGTGAAATAAGTCAAACAGAACAAAGTTAAATATCATATGGTTTCTCTTAATTGAGAAACACAAAGAGTAAAATAAAAGAGAGATGATTATCTTCATAGTAGTTACTAGAGTACAAGATATAAGCATGAACTATTGTCCATACAATATAACCACCAATCTTTCTTTTAATGACCTAAGAGAAACTAGCTATATAACTGTCTTACCAATTAATATATATATATATACACATATATATACAATTTTTTAAAAAACCACATCTTCTTTATCCATTCCTTGCTTGATGGGCATTTGTGTTGTTTCCAAGATTTAGCTATTGCAAGCTGTGTTGATATAAAGATGGGTGCACATATATTGCTGTGGTGTGATGATTTTAATTCTTCTGGGGAGATAGCCAGAAGAGAAATAGCTGGGTTGAATGGGACTGCTAATCCTATTTTTGTAAGGAATCTCCACACAATATATTAATTATTGTTATTCTCTTATTAACCTGATGTGAAATGCTGTTTTATTTTATTTCAATTTTTCTTCTTCTTCTCTTTATTATAAAAAATTTAAAATTTAAAAAAATCAAAAATGTTGCAGAACCATTTTCAAACCAGAACAAAGATGTTCTGTATCAAGGAGTTGGAAAGCAACTATTATGCTGTGGGTTGGTGGGAACCAGTTCCGAATCACCAGCCCTGAGTCAGCCTTAGCTTTAGCTTATAAAGGTTATGCAAACAGCAAGTACAAAAGCTTGAAAGTGTGATTGGTTTCCATTGGGTTGGGTTAGCCATTATCTGTTGCTGGGTAGAAAATCCTTGAAATAGGTTAGAAAAACAGAGTATTTTTAGGTGGGAAAATACAGACATTGCAGCTGGACATGGTAGTTTGACCTGGGTCAGGCTATCTCTGAAAAGCAGCTGGACTCAGTCAGTGAAGGCTGACTAGGTTTGGCAGTCTAGCTACATGGCAGGCAGAGTGAGCATATCTTGTGCCAATATGATGTCAGGCTGCTAGCTAGCTTAAAATCCAAAATTTCCATCACAGTAAGATACAAAGGGTGCAAACTGTTTGAAAACGGGAGAGGAGGGGGCAGTTAGGGAAGGAAAAGGGGATCAAAAATGATAGAGATATGATGTACATATGTATTAACTCCCCAGAATGAATGTAACCATTATGTACTGGAAACATATACCAATAAAAAATTTTTAAAGACAAAAATTTAACAAAGAATACATTGTTTGATTATGCAGTGTGTTTGTGTTTTAAACAAAATATTACTGCCAAAGTAAAAAATGAAAAAGTTATTATAAAGTAAAAAGGGCTACAGAAAATTCACTTATCATTGAGCAAAGGAAACCTTGCATGAATTTCGTTTGGCCCCGAAGCACAATGTCTGTTCAGTCAACAGCAGTCTTAGAGCTTGGTGACCACTCACCCAGAGCAAACTGCAGCCCTGTAAGCTCCTTTGGGTAGTAAGTGCCCTGTGAAGATGTATCTTCTTGCTTTTTTTTTTTACTGTATTTTTTCTGTAGCTTTTCCCTGTGTTGACATGTTCAGCTGTATAAACATTTACCCTGTATGACAGTCAACTGCAGCATCCAATAGAGGCCGCCTCACACAGCCTGTGATGCAGCAGGCAGTGTTGTAAATGTCCATGTACATGCATGCTGTGGTGACTGAACAGTGACAAATCACCTACTGATGTGTTTCTAAGAACTCCATGGCTGGTATCAAGTGGTACATGAGTGTAGATTTATAATTGTTATTTTTTCCTGGTTGATGGACCATTTTATCAAGACAGCAAGTCTTTCTTTATTCTCTTGTGGAAGTTTTCCTCAGGGGCTATGTCCCTATCAAATCGTATCCAAATGTATAATTAAATGCTTGCCTTTCCATTATATGACCAATAAATGTAAAAAGAAAGAAATGGCCAAATTATGCAATAATCAAGACTTTCATCTAAAGAAAAGTGACTGTAATTCTTATAGTTGTTTAGGAAAATCATTGGAAATGTTTCCTAAAGTTCAATGTGGACATGTGCCATGAACAAGCTTTGCCCTGCTACCCAGGTATGCATACATCTGAGAAACACCCAAAAGTGTTGAAAAAAAGATAAGTAGCAGGATATTCACAGCAGCACTATTTGTAGCTCTCCAAATTGGTCACTATCAACTTTTAGAATACAAAGTATTATTAGCTGTTATGTCAATACAAACACAGAGTATGCATCAATAAGAATGAATATTTTACAGGTGTAAGCAATGAATCCCAAAAAGTCAGTAATATTAAACAAAGAATATCAGACAAATTGAGCATATCACATGATCCCACTGGTAACATTTCAAATCTGTCAAAAATGATTCAAACTCTTAGAGATCAAAGTAATAATTTTCCTTGACAAGGAAATAGCTGGAAAAAAATAGCCTAGCAGATCATAATATGCTTCCTGGACTTGACACTCCTTGCCTGATCATATTTGATTCAAAAAATTATTTGAACCAAACAATTATGTCACATACTTTGTCAATATGCACTTCACTAAAAATTTACAAACTCATTATTGAAGAAAAAATCTCTATGTATCTCTGTCTAAAACCATGGAGAAGAATGAATACTTAAGAAATGTTCTAAAGTACTTTGTAGATTCCAACAAGATTTGTTTGGAGAATTGGACATCGGTACACTCACTCTGTTAATTTACTGTTAATTTTACTAATATATTTATAAACTATGTACTTTTCTAAGTTGTGTAACGTGTCAGACTTGAAAACATGTAAAAACACCCAATGGGCATAATGCTTCCGTAGAATCTCAGTGAAAGGGGAAACATGCACACAGGAATACGGATACATCACAGATGTGGATATAGATACAGACACAGAAACTAGTGGTATAAATAAAGATTTTCTTTATATGAGTAAAATATTATTGCTATATGGAGACACATGAGTCATTTAAAAATTGTTTCCTCCAAAGATAGAAGCTGTGATTCAGCAAGGGAACAAGTGAAAGGATTTACAGTGTTTTTTCCTGAAATTTTAAAGGAAGCCCTACTAATACACTAACTATAAAATTATTTTATTTAAATTAAAAAATTTAAGTTGTGCACAATACAAAAACAATGACTATTAATGAAGTACCATGCAATGTCTCAATACATGTATATGTTATAAATATTAAAACATTTATTTATGAGGAAAACATGCAAAATTCATTCTTTTACCTTTTGAAATGCATAGTTCCAACCATCATCTCCCTCCTGTGCAATCTCACTCTGGAATTTCTTACTCCCATCTAACTGTAACCCAGGCACCTCAGATAAGAAGAGCTTGATCAGTGGGACCTTTCACATTATTGGTTTTACAAATGAACCAAGAAAACAGCACTCCAAATGTACACAGCACCAAGATATTTAAATAAAGACACACTGAAGACAAATATGAAATCTATTAAAAATGTACTATTTTGGTATGGGAGCCATGAGTTTAAATGAACTGTTATTTTCCCTATAGAAATTTGCAAAGTGTTAAATTGTAATTGTAAGTATGCATGATTAAAATGAGAGAAATACACATTAAGTTTGCATGCTTTCTGATCTTTCATTTTTAGGTATAATTTTCATGAAAGAGTATAATACACAACGAAGCAACTGGCTTATTTTGAGTTTCTGCATTCTTCTGCCATTTTTCATAATTCTCATCATTACGATCATTAAGCTGACAAGTGAGACACTGATGCAGCAGGAGAGCACGAAGTACGAGGGGTAAATACACCTGCTAGTTACTTTAGTTGGTGGCATAAATTTACACTTGCCTTGTTTATCAGGTTACTTTTTACTCCTACTAGGTGCTACATTTAATCGAACGTAAGTGGGCTTCTTGCCTCGTTTCCCAGCAGTTTGTTGTCAGTGTTTGGGGCAGGCGAGAAGCCTCACTGCCAGCTGCCCTCCTGAGCGCTGCACACTGCGCCCTGGACGAGAGAGTCACAGAGGAGGGGACCCGGGGTCTACGTGTGCAGCCAGCTGGGCTTAAAGACGTGTCAGAGCTGGTTTTCTTCAACGAAAACGTTTTTCCAACTTAAGAGTTATATTAAAACTTTTATTAATTATTTTCATTTTATATTTTTTCTTCTTAATTTCATATTTTTCTCAACTCCTGCCCCCCAAAAAAATCACTTCAGAATCCCTCTGAAAGTATGTAGTTTCCTGTAAGTTTGTACACACTGTACAAACTTATGTGTGTAACTCTGAAAGTCGGGGACTCCCATTCACGTCCCGAACAGCAAGGTCCCTGTCCCAGCGTCTCCCTATGACTAGTGAGCACCGCAGTCCGGGAGCTTTGCAGAGATGAGGGTTTATTAGCTACACTTGCTGGAGGCTGGGAGACCCGCCACTGAGAGGCTGCCTCTGGGCAGGCCCTTCTGCTGGTGGGGACACTCTGAGGGTCTCCAGGTGGCACCAGCCATCTCATGGCTCCAGGAGCCAGAGCCAAACTGGCCTTTGTAGCAGACGCCCTCTCAAGACGCCCTGCAACTGTGAGTCTGGGACCCGATCACCTTTGAAAGGCCCATCTGATTCCACCTCTTAACACCTCGCTTCCGCGGCCCCTTCCTCAGTGAATGTGCCTCTATAAACATCAGGCCTTGGACAAGGACGTTTAGTCTTTCATTGTTTTGATCAACAGATACTTGGAGCCACTGAAAACATACCTACACTGGAGGAAAAGCAGCGTTTCATCTGGCAGCAGCAGTGTCACCTCTATCAGGCATTACCTCCTTACTTAACTTTGTAGAGGGCTTTGATGCCCGGCAAGCTTTGGATGCGCTCAGTCCAGAGCCATCCCTCTGGCTGCCTGACTTGACCGGGCCTTGCTTGGGCCTGGCGACCTAGGGCTCCACCCGCAGCCCTCTGATTTCCCAACCTTGAGCTGTCAAATTTTGATGTCACATGCTACAAGAGACCAAAGGGCTGGGGCTATTCTCAAGTAGGAGGATTTCTATACACAGACTTGGGCCCTGCCAGCCCCAAATTTCCTCCTTTGTTGTCTTTGGAATGGGGAAGTGAGCAGCATTTGGACTGCAGCAGGGAGCAGAGAAGTCCAGTCTGGGAGATTAGGCAACTTGCAGTCTAGCACACAATTGACAAAACAGTTCCTCTTTAGGCATCTGTGCCTTTTCTTGGCTGGCTCTGAGGAAGGGCTTGAGCTCCCTGGGAGGCTTCTTCATTACGCAATGCATCAGTCCTCCATCTGCACGTCCCTGTAACCTGGAGCCCCAGGGACAGGTTGCACCACAAGGTCAGCTGATAAATTCAGGACATTTGAGGCTGAGTTTTCAGCACAGCCTCGGAGCAACTCTGTCACGATGAAGGTGATTGGATGCTGATTTTCTGCACCCATTGAACAATTTGCCGTACATATTATTGGTGGGAAAGAACCTGCTTCCAGAGGGCAGCAGTCAGGAGAATGTGGGATCAGAAGGCAGATGACCCCAGTTGGCCACCACAAATTTGGGTCATCCTGGGTATCTGAGTCCACTTGTCATATAGAGAGCAGGGTGTCCAAAGGGTGGGTGCCCATCACTGTTAATTTTGAAATGCAGACGCTTATTGTGAATTTAGAAAAGCTGTTTTCATTACCTAACATTAGAAGAAATGTGTTTTGGGGCACAAATTGTGGTCCCTTCGAGGGCTTCTTCTCAAGTTGGGCTGGCGGGCCATCTTCCACAGATCTATGAGGCCCTGCACACTGCACAGTGTGAGGGTGCCTGAGGCGCCAGGGGACCAGTCCCTAATGAGGACCCTCAGGGGTCAGCTAAGACTGAGCCCTGTGGCCCAGGGGTGGCGTATGTTTATTGGAGACTCCTGCGAAGCTGAGTACCACCTTGCAATATCCCTAAAAGGGCTTGAGTACACTAGCTGCCCTCTTATTTTTACCATCAAATATACATCTTCCATAGGTCGGTTTAAACTGAAAATTTCCAGCTGCAATTTTTGTGATGACCAAAGATGGTCCTATGAACTCAATGCAACAAACGGTGCAGTCAGGAGTCGCTCGATGGACTTCAGAATTCTGCCAAAGGCTGTCTCCCTGCATCGCCCAGGCTCCCTCATATATATTTTTTGTTCCCTTTTACAAACCTAGAAATACAACTGGTATTTCAGCTTTGTGTACAAATACTGCATATAAATAAATTAGAGAATGGGAGGGAAGGAGATAGGGAGGGAGGACAGAAAGAAAGAAGGAAGGAAAAGTCTTAGTCCATTGTAATGCTTGTAATCCTAGCACTCTGGGAGGCTGAGGCAGGACACTGCAAGTGTGAGCACAGCTTGGGCAGTTTAGTGACTCAGCAATACCCTGGCTCAAAATAAGGGCTGGGAATTGACCTCAGGGTCAAGGCTTGGGGTTCCATGCATTCATCATCATCATCATGAT
>PVLA01012895.1:0-23660 GCA_004027455.1 Hydrochoerus hydrochaeris | reverse complement strand
GTTGTTTCTGTTTGTTCGTTTGTTCGTTATCCTGCTGGGAATGAAGTGGCACCTCGCTGGGGTTTTGATTTTGCGTTTTTCCAGGGGTCAGTGATGGTGTCTTTTCTTGTGTTTGCAGGCCGCAGGGAGCAGGGCATTGATGGTTAGTGGGTGTAGAGTTTCCAGTTTGCACAGTGAAAAAATTTCAGGGAATGGACCATGGTGATGGCTGTACAATCTGAATACAAACTGTAACTTAAAAATATATAAAATCCATGAAAAATAAATTATGAAAAAAAGTAAAACTAGCATGTGGTCAACCCAAATACCAGCCATCAAATGAACTTTTCCATGTTTATTCTACTGTCTTTCCACATAACAGAAAAATTTATGACTAATCTTTCATTGAATCTCCCTACATCATTTTTTCTAAGAAACAAGAGTTCAAAATTGAATAAATAAATGTATTTTATAGTTATCTTATAGTTTTAACCTTTGTGTCTGATATTTAAATTATAAACAGTAATATAATAAAAACACACATTTTGCATTTAGCTTTTTATTTATTTCTCTAACAATAACACCTATGCATGATAGAAAAATTGACTTTTGGCTTTTAAATGTTTGGTTTGAATATGGTTTGGTTTGAAGCTTAAAATATAAATCTTCTAGAGCTGATTGAAAATAGGCAGCTGCTCCTGACCCTGAGGTGACTTTCTCTTGTTTTCCCTTTGTCACAGTAATGCATCCATTGCTCCAGAAAGCTGCCACATGGAGTATTAAGAGTGCCAAGGTCACCAGCAAATGGCCTGAAGAAGAAAATGACCTTTACAACCCTCAAGTCACGCCCCAAATAAGTTTTATAAAAAAAATAATAAAGCTCCGCTTCACATGAGCGCAGGCTTCTCCCTGCTACTGCCAAAAGGCAGCTGCAGGCAGGCTTGAGCCTGTGCCCCTGGCTCTGCCTCCCAGCCAGAGGGAACACACAGCCCTTGGCATGGGCCAGCTGATACCCAAATAGCATAAAACTGCAGTCAGGAGGAATAAATTATAACTATTTAAGGTAAAGGATATGTTAATTGTTGTAGCTTGGCATAACTGATCAAATCAGTGTTGCCTATAATACATACTGATTTACACCTCTTAATCTGATTCATGCCAAGGTTTGGTATTTTTATGAATAAAATGAGCATCATCATATCTTTTGTACACAACATTTCTTTGGATATCTACCCGGGAATGGAATCATTAGGTCATAGGAGCAGTAATGTACTGCATATGTTTCCTTGCAGGTTACTGATAAGTTTTTAGAAGTGATTGTAATGACCCATAACCCAACTATAACATAATGAAAGACCCAGAGACCCTGTATGCTCCCATACAAAAGGTATCGAAAGATTTCTTAAATCTTAATCATTCTTCTGTACATATTTTAGTTTTTTCTATGCATTTACCTATAATTATATTAAATGTATTTTCAGAGTTCTGTTCACTATTTTGATAGTCTCTTTAAGAGTAAACATACACTTTTTATTTCCATTTTTTCTTACTGCTTTGGGAAATCCTTATGCATTCAGAACATGAATATTTTATCAAATAACTGTACTAGACATATGTTCTTCCAGTCTGTGGCTTCTTTTATACTCATGTATTGGAATCTTTATTGGGCATGCATTTATAATAACAATGAATTAAAGTTGACATGAGTTTTATCATTACTTTTTTCTATTTAAGAAATACTTTCTTAACCCAACAAACTATCTTCACCTACATTTTATTTAGAATTTAGTTTTATGATCATTTCTTGTGTAGTTTTGTGATCTACTTTTCACTGATTAATATGTATGATGTGGGGTAAAAGTTAAGATTTATTTTTCTCATATGTTAATCTGTTTTCTTCATCAGTCTGCATGGAAATACCTTCCATTTGATTGTAATAGCAATCTTTAAAAAATTATGCAGTAAACTTCATGTGTCCTACTAAGCCACCATTTTCATCTATTGGTCTATTTATGTCTATTTATAGAGATAGAAAAAAGAATAATGGCTGCCAGGTTTAGAGAGAAATGTGAATATGAAGAATTATTATTGCTTCAGTTTTACAAGATGAAAAAGCTCTGGACATGGGTGGTGGTGATGATCGCACAACGATTCTAATTCCACTGACACATACATGCAAAATAGTTAAGATGGCAATTTTTCATTTTCTGTATTTTACCATAAAATGTGATATTATGAGAATAAAATATTTGCAAAAAATTGAAACTAGGAATCAACAACCTACAATATGAAAATAAAATCCTTTCCAAGTTAACCCTATTACATTTCAATGTCTGAGTTTCATATTTATAGAGCAAACTTTTATGTCTTGTTGTACATTTATTTCTCCCTTAGTCATGAATTTTTCTTAAACACTAAAATATACAAAACTGAATAAATAAGTGGATTGTAATTGTTTTCATGGGTATTTTATAGTTATAATTTTTGTTTGCCTAACATAAATTATAAATCAATACTAAGATGATGAAAAGCTTACACTAGAGTCTTAGTTTCTGTGGGTTCTACAGGTTCTGCACCAACAGATTCAACTAAGTGGGCATCTAAAATGTTTTTTAAAAATGTATCTTTTTTCTTTTCATGATTTCCCAAACAATACAGCTATTTACATAACATTGACGTGGCATCAGGAATTAGGCATGATGTACAAATGATTTAAAGTATGCAGGAATATGAGTGTAGGTTTTATGCAAACACTACATATGACACGATATTCTGTAAGAGACTTGTAAATGCACCAATTTCATAACCTACATGGTGGTTATGAAATTAGGTACACAGTTATATATAACATTTTGTTTGAATTTCTTACAGGTTTAAGAGTTAAACCTGTAATACGAGAATTAACTTTCAATTTGTTTTCGTGTTTGTGATTTTTGACTCTACATTTAAAGAGTAAAACTCCAGTCGTAGAGCTAAAACTAAACGCAGTCTGGATTTCTTTTGCCTCTTTTCCTTCAACTACAGTAGTTTAACCATTATCCTAGAAAGGTATAACACGAAATATATCTTCCCGACAAATGCCTAAAGGAGAATACAGGCTTTATAAAAACCTTGTGTTAACCAGAACGCCCTGTAAAAGTCAAACTTCTGTAGATTAAGCCCAGGTGCCCAGTGGCATCACCTGCAGAGCGCTCCTGCTGCGACAGTAGAGCGGATCTGGCTCGAAGGAAGTCAGGAACGTGGAGTGGGCGGGGCTCTTCCAAGCCCAGCCCCGCGCTTCGGCCCCGCCCCTGCGCTTCGGCCCCGCCGCGAGCTAAGGACCAACGACCAGGCCAACGCCGGGCCATGCTGTCCCTCCTGCTTCTCCTGTCGGGCCTGGGTCAGCTGACGGCCTTCTCCAGCCCGTGTAAGGAGGACGCTGAGCTCCAGAGGCGCTGCCCCTGCCTATCGCGGCCTCAGGGTGCTGCCGAATGGCAGCCTCAGAGCGTCCGGACCTGGGTCCGGTCCCTCCTCCTCCCGAGCGCCCCCGCTGATAGGGCGGGGAGGGAAGGGGAGGTGCCCGGGCGGAGCGGGCCGCAGGGTTCTGGGCGGGGCGGGAAGGGGAGGTGCCCGGGCGGAGCGGGCCGCAGGGTTCTGGGCGGGGCCTGGCCGTGCCAGGGGCAACGCGAGGCCGCGGGGGGATAGGCCCGGGTGCTGCTGCCCTTGGGGAGCTCACGGATGTTTTTGCCCTGCAGATTCTCAACTGCATATAACGGTACCATACAGGGTGGAGAGCGATGAGGATGGCGAGGCGCAGAGACCACAGGTAGAGGGTCAAGAATTTTGAGCAATTTCCTTTCTGCAGCAGTTTGTGACTCAAATCAGTACAGATCTCTTATTTTGTGTTCTAATTTACTGTGTGAAAGAGCCTTTTGGGGGGGTAACATCAAGAGTTTGAAGGAAAAGGAGAAAAGAAAAGAGAAAGATTTTATATATATATATACACACGTATATATCTATGGTGTAAATATATACAAGATAGAGAACAACTTATCTCTGTTTATCAAAAAGAACAGTTGTGTTTTCATTGTCTAGTTGATCATTTTTTATGCCTAAATCTTGTAATCTGAACAACTACTTTCAAAATAACAATATGCAACATATTAACTAGTGTGAATTCCCTATTTTTTAAAATTCTGTATCATTTTTTGTTTTTAAAAATTGTCAAGTAATGTATGGATATTATGAACATTTTTTAAAACAAACTCAAAAAAAAAAACTGCCTGCAATCCCTATTGTAGAAATAGTATAGAGAGTTTACTGGACCATTTATCTTGAAAATGTTTACATCTTAATATGTGTTCTATAAGGTCATACCAACGTTTGTCTCACAACATTTAAAAATAAAAATATATAAAGGTTATCATGCTTATATATGCATATATATGTACCGTAAATCTTTTGTAAATCTAATGATATTTCAATCAAATTAATAACTTATGTGCACTGTAAATTAAATATAGACTATTCAGAGCAATGTGAAGAACATAAATATCAACCTATTTTTAAAGATAGTAAATTTAAATGAGATTAATACTTAGTGATACGCAAACACATATATTTTAGTCATCATATAAGAATGTTATTGGCTTTCTATTTAGAAACTTAAGATCTACTTTTGTAACTAATATTGAAGAAATTTAAGTTTTAAAAATAAAAACCAGCCATGAATGTCCACCAAAACCAAACAGACAGACCAGGTATAGTGGCACACTCCTGTAATCCCAGCGTTTGGGAAGCTGAAGCAGGAGGATTGCTGCAAGTTTGAAAACAGCGTGGGCTACACAGTGAGTTCAAGGGCAGCCTGAACTATACAGCAAGACCCAGTCTGGAAAAAACAAAACAAAACAAAAAAACAGACATGCCTGCAAGCCCAATAACCTAACATAACTTCCTTTGTATAACCCATGCTTGTTTAACTGATGGCCTTGTAGTATAACCTGAGATGTTTAAACTCCTTGGCAACCAATGAAGTCACCCAGTCATAATGCACCAAATCTGCTTCTGTACCTCCCATTTGCTTTCCCCATAAATTCCCTAAATCCATGCCAGATGGGGTCTGACTATTTGGGAGAGATCCCAGTCAGGCTCACAGGCTCACAGTCAGGCTCACAAGTATAAAAACTGGTACCTTTGGAACCTATTTGGTGCCATTTTTTCCAGTGTTTCAGTCTGTCTTCTGTAACATTCTCGGTTTCCTGACCAGGAGGACTGTGGTAATCAATTTGTTCACTGGCCAAGGCCTGGCGGCCAAATCAGGGACCTCTCCAAGCTCCTCGAGGGTAAGGCACATACTCCAGACCTTCTTGGAGTCCCCTCAGAGGTCCCAGACCAGAACCCCCTGCTCAGCACTAACTGCCCTTGCTGGACCTAAAAAGAAAGGGAAAGGATACAGGTAGAGTCTACCCCAGAGCTCAGAGAGGTACACCCATCGAACCACCTTGGATGTGTTATGAGCCATTTAGTTCCACTGATCACCTGAACTGGGAATACCATAACCCATCCTACTCAAACTGCAAGCAGTGACTGCCCTCTTTATATCCATCTTCCAGACCCACCAGCTGACATGGCATGGCTGTCAGCAGCTCCTTCTGACCTTGTTTAATACTGAAGACTAGATGGGCCCCAAGCCTGCCTAAGATCAAAAGTCCCTGCCACTGTGGTTGACCCTGGTGCTTGGGTGCACACCATCCTCCACCAAGTACATCCAAATTGGGACTACAGTGGGCAGATGGTCATGAGGCTTTAGATTAATACTGCACAACCCTCCTCATGGGACTCAAGGAAGCAGGCAAAAAGCCAATAAAAGTGTCCAAGGTAGCAGAAGTTACTGCCAGATTTTATGAGAGACTCTGAGGCGTACTGGGTATATATATATATATACCCAGAAGTGCCTGAAAATCAGTGGACGGGCAATGCTGCCTTCATTGCATAATCAGCCTCCAACATTGGAAGGAAAATTAAAAATGTTGATGGTTTCGCTGGCACGAACCCCACGCAGTTACTTCAGATTACTCAAAAGGTTTTCATAAACCAAGAAAGAGGAGAAAAGGGAACAACGATGTGAGGCAGATTGCCCAACAGAAAGCCTTCCTTTCAGCTGCAGGAAAGCCTGTTCCTGAGGTGTCCCACCAAGGCCAGGCTCATTTTGGTAACCAATAAAAGGGAGTCCCTTCAAGCCTCACAGCCTAAAACTGGTGGCAGACCTTATGCCTGGCAGCTGACCATTGTGCTTGCTGCAGGCAATTTGAACACTTTTGAGTATTTTAAATTTGAACTGTTATTTTTCTCATTCCTTTTGACAGGGTCTCACTATGCAGTTCAGGTTGGCCTTGGGCTCACTTGGTAGCCCAGGCCGGTTTTGAACTTGCAAACGATTCTCCTGCCTCAGCCTCCCAAGTGCTGGGATTATAGGAGTACGCCACCACACCCAGCTTAGGTTTGTTTTTGTTTTGCACTTTTGGGATCATTTGTTCAAAATTTAACTTGATTTATACATTTGAAAAGCATGCTTCCATCTGGGTTGCCAGCTGATCAAAGTAACATCAAAATGGATTTTCTCAGAGGTCATCAGAAATTTGTTAAGGTAAACTTTTGTGCTTGGAGAATTATTGGTAAATAAAGGAACAGCTGACTGGGAGGTTATCCCAGCCTTTTTTCATTAATAGGAAGCCCCAATGAGCTCCAATTCATGGGAGACACCCCAATAAATGTTATTAAAAATATATTATTGTGATATTATTATGTTGCTCATCATCAGAGGATTAAGTTTTCTGAACAAGGTTTTTGATTTAAAGATGCTCTGGTACAAAGGTTTTCATGTGTCTGTGACAGTTGATTATTATTAATCTCATGATATATTAAATGTGTTCATTCCTCCAGATGTACAGGTCTTCCAAAATGTAAAACTGGAATTATTTATAATAATAGACTTCTTTCAGATTTAGACATCTGCCTTTAACAAAAACTTATGAGGTATATATCCCATTAAAGATCAATAAATTAGGTAAAAGTTTATGTATGAGATAAAGATGACTGATTAAAAAGGCTATTTTATGTCAACATGAAAATTCAGGAGTATTATGTAAATTTCATCATGATTGTCATGCTGCAATATTATGTATGGTTTTTAGTTTCTAATTTTCTTTGTAAAATGTGTAACCATTTGTTAACACTTTACAAGGATGTAAATACTAGAATACCCATGGTTGCTAGAAAATAATGGTTCTATTTTAAGTTCTAGAGTACGTGATATTCATATGATAGTAATACTAAGCTTACCGCCGCTACTAAAATGTAATGTCATTAATCTTGTGGATGTTCAACAACTGACTTTTAGAGATGAAAAACTAGAAAGATAGATGGGCTAGGAGGACAGCCCCAGCCCTCCAAGGTCAATGAGGACCCAGGACATAAGAAAACCTCTGCTGTGACATCCTATAACTCAGTGAGTTCCTGGTCTTCTGATCAAGGAGATTGTGGGACCACAGAGGAAAGTGCTTAACTGTGTATAGTGTGCCTAAGCAGAGTCACTAAGAGAAAAAAGTCTCCCAAGCTTTCATAGAAGGCAACTTAGTCAAGCAGTGGCCATGACTCCTCCAGATGACTGACACTGACAAGAGAACTAAAAAGTGTACGTGGCTCCAAGTTAATTCCTGAGGAGATCTAACTGACCTTGATAGATAGTAAGGGATTAATTGTAATTAATACAGGTCTTACTTGAGTTCAACCTGCCATTCCCAGCAGGGCTGAATTGTGCCCTCACAAGGAAGCTGTCTACACCGTAGCAACCCCCCACAGTTTTGGGGGCTGGGGCAGCCCTTGCTAGAAGTTTTCTCATATAGTTCGGCCTGCTACATCAACTTTGAATACACACTGAGTAGCCCAGTGATATCTTTGTCTACATTTTGGACTGATGGTAAAAGGTTTTGTTGAAGTAATAGATAGTGGCACCTTATAGGTGCAACAGAACAATTTGGGCAAAATGTCCCTCCTCCTACAGCCGAAACAAGTAACTGTGTTCTTTCCCTTTCCTCTAGGCTGTGGATGAATAACCTGAGTGATAGCTGCTGCCAAGCCATCCCTCTTTACATATGAGGGGCCAATGTCTACACAAATCTGAATCATCTCAGACAGCATGGCCTGTTCTTTATGAGCTCATAAAGCCTCTCTACACCATTTATTTGCATTTTCAAAGGCCAATTGTGGAGCGATTAACTTGCTTGCCTCTGTATCACTTAAAATCCTCCATCTAGCCTGCAATAAGTGTGCCACAAAATTTTGAAATAGTTCATCAGCATCCTGATGAATGGAAGTCAAATCAAGGGATGTGTTACCCTTTGAAGGAAGTTCCCTCCAAGCCCATGTGACAGCTATTTTAATTTGTTTTTATACTTGCAGTTCAAAAGTAAGTTGATTATTTGTGACAGCAAAGGCCCTTTTCCAGTTAGTGTCATTTGTAATGGCTATGTTATGAGTGGTATTGCGAGCAGCTTGATCCATGCACAATTCAAAAAAATTTCTTTTCAAAAATAAATAATCCCCTGCACTTAATTATGTTTTAACTATTCCCTTCCAGTCATTTGGTGCCATAATCTGTTGTTCTAGGAGTTCCATTAAACCCAAGGTAAAAGGAGATCTAGGGCCATAGGTAGCAGTAGCTTGTTTCAGTTCTTTTAAGGTCTTAAGAGGTACAGCTTCATGAAGATATTATAATTTGTCCTGGCATGTTAGGGACTTGAAGTAACAGGGTAGGTATGTGGAAAACCCTCCATGGATTCCTTTGCCCATTTGGCTGCTTTTCAGCCAGTTTCACAAGAGAGAAAAATGATTCTCCCTGAGAGTTGTAAGTTCCAACCTGTGATGCACCAAAATTTCTTTGAACTGAAAAGGCAGGAATTGCTGCTTGTGTCTTAGATAAGGTTATTGGGCATTGTGAAATTGGATTTGCAATGAAACATTCCTCTAGTAAGAAAGGGTCCTTTTTGTCACCAAGCTCCTCCTTTATGTAATTGAGCAAAGCTAGCAGTCTTAAACTCTATCAAGGTGGTTACCATTTTATCCCACTTGGAACTTGATTTTAAAATAGTGCTCGAAGCCAAATCCTTTGTGGTCATCTCAATAAACTTTGACCATTAAGACACTTTCTAATCCACAAGAAAGTGAATACAGGAATCAAGAGTACAACAAGCCTTTCTATATACATCTGTGAGTCATGAGAACCCATTTTACTCCATTTTTATACCTCATATGGGTTCAGTATTCATGATATTGATATTGATGGGCTCAATACTGAGTATTGATACACCTCTCTCCATTTTGCGCACACACTAGAGGTGTCCTTATCTGCTAAATGATGAATTTCCTCATACCTTGGGTTCCTGCTCAGGCGCCATTCTGCCACAACCCATGCAACTCTTGAACTTCATGGGGTGAGGACCATGAAGGGTGGCAAGACAGTGAAGAAATAAAGACAAGACACAGAAAGCTAGGATTAGGTGGAGCCTTCTCTCCAGATGGGAGGAAAAGGAATTGCCCAACCACTGAAACACATTTATTTATATACTTAGGAAGTTGATGTAAATTTCAGCCCCTCCGCCTAGCAACTTATTTGCCTGTCTTGCCTAGACACCTTGCATTGTCAGAGATGGAAAGGCTTGATTATGTGGCTCATCTCAGGCTCTTTGTGTTCTCAGGATTTGCCTTGCATTAACCCCCAACATGTGATCAATCTCCAGTTTCAGCCACTCACCACAGTTAACCATGATAATACCAACACACACATACATGCCATCATGAAGAGTAACCATCATTACTTAATGATAGACTATTCAGTTCGCTAGGGACATACAACAATTTTAAAATTACAAGAATGTCATAAAATAACCTCAGCATATATAAAATGAAAACTAGCATTAGAAAAATTATCAATCCAGTTTCCTAGCACATAAATAATGTTTATTCAAATGCTGGTTGACATCAGTAATAGAAAATACTCATACACAAAAGTTGCACAAGTTGAGCAATTTATTCAAGGGACCTTGATTAGAATGTGAATGTATATAAGTGACTGTACTGTTTGCCCCAGTTCTGATATTTGTTGGGATGACTAGACAAGCCAGAGTATCACTGTAAGGGTTGATACGTTGTGTCAACTTGAGAAGCTTAGAAGTTTAACTAAGTGTTTCAGAAGGGTGCCAGGGTCCTCACTTTGTAAACATCCTTGGGCAAGAGGATGACTTTGTAAACATCCTTGGGCAAGAGGATGACCCAGAGATAGTGTGAAAGCTGCACACCCTTTATGGGGGTGGCCTGCTCACAATATAAGGAAAAGATGCTTGTCCCCTGACCTTTTTTTGCTCTTGCTGCTTTTGCTGTCTTCTCCCCTTGAACTATTCCTCATCCACCATGCTATCGTACCTTGGAGCCAGCTGATTATGGACTCAAACTTCCACAAACTGAGCTAAATAAATCTTCCTTCCTTAATTTTAGGTGTCAGATATTTTGTCCCAGTAATGAGAAAAAAGTGACCAAGACGGAATTTGGTACCAGAGAAGTGGGGTCATTGCTGTGATTATACCTGAACATGTGGTTCAAGGGCTTTTGGGAATGGCTTGTGGGAATAGTTAGAAAGATTGAGACATGTGGCCTGGAAGAGTAGAGCTGAAATGCCTTAGGCAATTCTGTATGGGAGATTGTGGTTAGAACTCAGAATGCCAGAAAACCAGTAAAGACCAGGCTGGGGAGATTTCTGTTGAGAAGGATTGCATTGGTTGTTAGAGTCAAGACAATGTGTGTTACGGCTTGGCAGAAAGTTTGTCTGCATTTTTCTTATGTCCAGAAGCTTTTCCTGAGACTGAGATTAAGGGTTGCAGACTAATTAATCTGGCAGAGGACATTTCAAGGTAGTCGAATGTTGAGATGGTGACATGGCTATTGTTGGAGGCTTTTAGCCATATGTATGTTGCGAATCAAGAGCAAAGAGCCCAGCAGAATGATTTAAAATGTTATGAGTTTGGCAAGAAAGGAAGCTCTTGTAAAGCTTCTGAACTACAAAGACAGAGTTGAGGAGATCTCAACTTCTGATAAGGAACAGCAGAATACAAAAGATGGCCTGAGGACATCACACAAAGCAGCAAGTCTTCATCCTTTACAACTTCAAAACTACAAAAGTGAAAGACTGCTTTGAAGAGAAAACTGCAGAATACCATGTTCCAAAATGGTGGCAGGACAAAAAATTTGTTCCTCAGGTTTGGATTAAGAGTGCCCAGTGAGCCAGACACTTGGCTCCTACAGTGAAGAGAGAAAAGCCTGGCTACTGCCCCAGCAGTAGCAGACCTTGGCATCATCTATGTATCACTGGCTGTAGGTCCATGCAGAATGCAAGAATTGTGTGGTTAAAAAGGCTCCCACCTTGGTTTCAGAAGGCCTGGGAGGCCAAGCAGTGTACCCCTGAGAGGGCATTGTGTGAATCTCTGAGCATGAAGCCAAACATGCAGTGGAGACCCCAGAAGTTTCGAAAAGCCAGAAATGTGGATCATCTAAGGAAAGTTGGAAGGGGGAGCAACATGGGCCCATGACAGAAACCCTGATATCTTCAACCACTGGAAGTACCATAGGCGCAAGAGCCATCCAAGCCCTTTGGAGCTCATAATGTGCCACAGATTGCTAAAGGTTGCACATGAACTGCAGAGCATAATGTTTGTCCACCTGGATTTTGGATCTGCTTTGTTCCCAATTCATTGTATTCCCGTTTGTTGCATCTAGAATGAAAATCTTTATCTTGTGCCATTAAATACTGGAAGCATTTAACTTTGTTTTCACTTGTACAGGGATTGTAGCTAAGAGTTTGCCTTACATCTTGGAGGAGACTTTGGACTTGTACTTTTCAGCAGTACCAAAACTATTAGGACTTTGGCAACTTCTGCAGATAGACTAAAGGCCTTTTGCATTTGTATGTGAATCTCTGGGGGTCCCAGGGCATAATGTTATAGATCTAATGTAATATAATGTTGATAGACTTAAGACTGGTTCTTAAGAATTTTTAAAGCTGTGTTATAATGTTCCAGTTGTGAAATGTTAAGAATAAGCATGTCTTTGTATGTGGAAACCAGATTAAAGAAATGTGTCTGGTTGCCAAATTGAAAGGGGTGGTTTGTAATGGTTGATACATTATGTCAACTTAAGAAGTTTAGAAGTTTAATGAAGTAACTCATCAGGGGGCTAGGATCCTCATTTTGTAAATATCCTGTGCAAGAGGAGGGCACTGAGATGGTGTAAGTGCTATACTCGCCCCATGAGGGGCTTTCAATATAAGAGGGGGAAAGATGCTTGTTCTCTCCCCATTTTGCTCTTGCTGCTTTTGCTACCTTCTGCTACTTGTTTGTTTGTTTGTTTTGTGGTACCAGAGATCAAACTCACAACCTTGTGCTTGCCAGGCAGGCACTTATGCTGCTGAGCTAAATCCCTGGTCCCTTCTGCTTCTTTGAACTGTTGTGCCTGTGCCATGCCTCCCTGCCTTGGAGTCAACTGATTATGGAATGAAATTTCCACAAACTGTGAGCTAAATAAACTTTTCTTTCCTTAATTTTGGGTGTTGAGCATTTTGTCCCAGCAAGGAGAGAAAAATAACCAAGACAATGAATCATGAGGTTATTTATAATGGAAAATACAATGTAACAACAGACAGAGAATGTACTCAAGCATCAGAATTCCTGCAAACATTTTTGATGAACTCCCCATAAGCTCAATCTCCATGTCACTATAGCAGGTTGAGTCTCTGGCCTATACTAGCAAACTCTGTGAGGCTTTTAGAGATTCAGAAAAAAAAAAAGCTTCCAGTACTATCAAGCCAGCCCTGTCAGCATAGCAAGGCAGATACTAAAAGAGATAACTTTGCCCAGGAGAGTTTTGAACTCTGTAGAACACATTATAAGTCTTCTTGTTTGCTGTTTTGGCCAAGAATCAGAAACAATTGGACATGTAAACATCGCCAGAAATAAAAAGTAGCATTTTTCCAATCATGCTGAAATTGTATTCAAGCTCTACAGTAAATAATGCATTCTTCAAAAAAAAAATCTGTAGAACAAAACTGACCATAGTAGAAAAAGAATCAACTATAGCACATAGTTTATTATTAGATAATAATTCAATTAACTAAAAAGTTAGGCTAAACATAGGTTAAATTTTAAATTAATATGCAGACATTCAACAAAATGAGGAATGATTATACAAGATTGAATCCTGACTTAAAATGGTGTGGAGCTTAACAAACATTACTTAACAAGTTAAAAAAGTCTGAAACTTTTTCAGCTAATTAAGAAATTAGAAAAATAATTATAACTTTAAAAATTTTAAAGATACTTCTAAAATTAACTTTAATGAAAAGTAGATATGACAATGTCAGTAGTTGATTTCTGAAAATATGAAATTAATTGTGGCTTAAGAGAGATGAAGGAATATAAATAGGTGAAGAAAAAACATATAGTATTGGGTATCACAAAATAGCTACAAGTGGATTGCAAAAGTAAACATAATAAAAAGTTATGTTATTGCATTTTAATTTAAACCATGTTCATAAAATATAAATTACAAAAGAAAGCATAAATAATGCTTCTATTCATATCCTGGTAAGAGAATAAAACGTTTCTAAAATCCTACCTTCCCTATTCTAGGCCATGCTAGCTTTTATAAAGTAATGTGTCTGATTTATCAAACTGTTCAAATGTGAGCTTCTTTTATATCTACTGTGTTCCCACTCTGATCAGACACCTGAGAAAGTGACTTGTACCTTTTGCAACCTGAATCAGTTTTACTAGTCTGCAGTCAGGAGTTTTATCTGAAATAGATTATATAGTAATATTTTTGTGTGTCTTATTTAACTTAACTGCCATGCTATATTTGATATCAGTCAATTCACACTTTATGGCATTCAGTACCCTAAGAATTGGATTGAAGTATTCATGGACAACATTTCTAGTTTTTTAACTAATAGGTATAAATCTGCTTTAAAGAAACAAGTGTTCTGTTGCTCTGTGCTTTCAGGTGCATATTTCAAATAGTGAAATTTTAGTTTAATTTAGAGTTGAAATGGGTGCACCATTGTGCCTTTCTGCTAGCAATGTATGACAGTTTTAGTTGTTTCATAGCCTAATACAGTATTCTCTCCATCTTTCTATACTTTTAACTGCAGTGTTAAATGGAATAAGCCAGGGAAACAGTGATAAATGCTGCATGATTTCCACCATATGTGGACTCTTAAGCACTATGCCCATAGGTGAGACCAGAATAGAAGTGACCAGAGAACAGAGAAGAAAAGAACATTGAGAGACATTAGTGAAAGGGAAATAAATTTTGAAAAAATAATATAAAATTATGTCAATTCATTTTCTCTGTTCATTTTTGTTTTATTTGGTATACTATAAGGAAGAATGATTATGTTACTTCTTGCATGTTTATAGGCCAACTGGATATGAGTTACAATTATCTTTCAGACTAGAGATTGGCTTTTAATTTTCTTAATGGTGTCATTTCTATGAATAAGTTTCTAATTTTTCTGGCATTAAACCAAATATTTATTTAATGACAATTTTTAGTCTCTTTAAAATTACTTGCCAACACAAGGCCATGAAAATATTCTATTTTTGTCTTGCAGAAACTTCATAATTTTGTTTTGGTATTTATATCTGTGACTATTTCCAGTTAGGTAGATTCTTGTATATTTAGCTGTATGTATCACTCTTGCCAATAATGTCATCATTAATCACTTTCATTTTACTTTCTTTTGAATTTTATCTGCATTTGCATTCTTCTTATTTGCAAGTAAGAATAGTTTTCTTATTTTTATGCTTCTTATTATAGTGACCAGAAACCAGTTTATCCATGTTTCTGTTTGTTTTCTGTTTTATTTTTGTTTTTACTATGGGGGAAAAAGTAAGTACGAAGTTGGCTAACAGGTTTCTTTTATTTTTACTAAAAGGAAAAAATCAATACTTAAAAAATCAATATAAGGTTGCTTGTAAGTTTTATCAATGACTTTTATTAGTTTATGAAAGCTTTTTATTTTTAGACATTGTTCACACGAGCTTTGTGTGTACACGTATTTCGTTCTGTAGCTGTAATAGATAAGCATTTTATTCCGGAAATAAGCCCCACTTTGACATCACATATTCATAATTTCCTTGATTGCATTACCCAACATTTTGTTGGGTTTTGAAATTATGATTATGACAGTTAAGCTTTACTATCTTCTTGAAATTACTTGAAAAGTGTACTAATTTTCTGTATTCCTTGATTATTTTTCTTTATGTAATTATCAATTACCGTTGAAGCCCTCTGGACCTGAAAAATCATGTTGGGAAAATATCTTATAAATTCAACTTCTCAGTAGTGAGGTTTAAACTTATTTACCATTTGCTGTATCTGTATGCTCTTTCTTTCATGTTATTCAATTCTTCATGTTTTCTTATTCACTATTCATCTTTCTCATATATTGGATCTCAACCCCTTCTCTAAAAGGGGCATGGAGAATGATGGTCAGAATTGAATTTTTGTGTTATGTGTGCCAATTTCTCATGGTTGTCATTGCTGCAATAAGTAACCCAAGCCAGAAAATACATGCACACACACATACAAATACGATGTTGGGATGTGTGCAGTGTGGGAGTGCATGTGAACATGCATAAATATTTATGTTAAAACCATGAATTGTCCAATCCTCATTCAAAATCATATGCCAGAATAGAAATATGGGGAAGGAAAATATGATAGGTAAAACACAAATGGAAAGTAGGCTTGTATTTCAATATAATAACTCAGATATTTTTGAGGCATCACCAGCTTGATTCAGTATTATCATCTTTTTCACAAGATGGGAAGACAGTATTCAATAGAACAAGGATGCCAGGCATGATGCCACAGTTTGTAATCTCAGCATTATAGGATGTTAGGTTTTTTAGCGCAGTTGAGAGACTGAGAGAGACAGATAAAGAGGCCTTTATTGTGGGCATGGGAGTGTTGCAGACGAGTATGAGGTACCTACTGAGACAAGGAAATAGGCTTTTATTAGGTCTAGGGAAGTGTTTGTGAGGCAGGCAAAATGACACAGTAACAGCTGAGGAGCATTGACACTGCGTAAAAAAAGAGGAGGTTTTTATTTTGGGCTGAGGGAAGAAGAAGCAGGAAAGTGATGTGATATCATTCTTGGGATCTCTCAGCCATGTTGGCCATGATGACTCAATGAATGTTATATAGGCAGAAACCCATCAGAGGAGGCTGAGGCAGGAGCATCATAAATTTAAGCCCAACATGGATGTTTAGTGATTTAGGGAGATCTTGTCTTAGAAATAAAACATAAAAATGGGCTGAGGATGTACTTCAGTGTGAGGCCCCTGCCTTTAACCTCTGGTAGTACCTTAAAAAAAAATAACAAGGGGATAAAGACTTAGATATTAGCACTTCTGGGGCTAGGTGGTAAGTCCTTTAATCTTAAAAGGAGAATCATACTTTATTATTTGGCTTTCACCACATTTGTACTGTGAACTGTAAAGTAGAAAATAATATAAAATTTACATTTTGCTAGTGACTACTAAATATTTTTAAATGTAACCCTCATCTTAAAATGAAATCTCATGCATAATAAAGATGCATGATTTATACTCTTAATTTTTAGATAGACTCTGATTTGGTTTAAGCTTAATTATATTTATTTTATACATAGAAGGCTGAGAAAATCTAATAATATATATGGATATAATTTCAAGACATGCAAGATATAATATGCTTTTATGTGAATAAATACATACTTTTTTAGAGTTATAACATTTTAATTTTTAAAAACTGGAATTTCTAATGATTACTTTCTCTCTGAAACCTTTACTGCAGATGACTTACATCATCGATATTGATCAGAAAAGTTATACTCTACACCTTAAAAAACAGTAAGTGGTCATTCTTTTTATATAGTTGCTTTTATGGTGTGACATTTTTATAATTACTACTTTACATTTACATTTCAAGGATTTTTTAGGGGTGTGTGTGTGTGTGTGTGTGTGTGTGCAGCACGTAGTAATTATATTTCTCCTGGGCAGTTTATGTACATGTACATGACACATCTTAATTCTTTTTTCATCTCCTTTCCCTCTTTTATCTCTCTGCTGTCTCCATCTCTTGGTATTTTCTCCCTTTGCAAGAGTTCTGTATCTCTTTATTTATACTTTGGCTTTCTCTATGCTGTTGGACTTACACAAGAGCATAGATATTATATTTATTTCAAGTATTATTTCTTCTTGTGATATACCATACATTAAACATGAAGTTCTTCATCTTCAGAGTTTATAAATGAATATTTGAGACAAATTCTATTCAAGAGATGTAAGTACTAATGCAAATTTGATAAATGGAAATGACTGTGTAACCCTAAAACAATCACCAGTGACTAACTATGGAAGTAATTTTATCCATATTTAATTTTGATCATCTGTACTTATCATTTTACATATTTATATGCCTTAAGAATTTAACTTAATTTTGCTAAACCATTTTCCTCACTTTGCTACAATATATACTTTTAATCTATTTTCTTCTATTTTCACCCTATAAGGAAATCTATGAGTTATCTTTTATATCTGTTGACATACTTTAAGATTTCCTTTACATAAACGTGGAAGCCTATGAAAAATACCGTATTCTTCACAAATGGGTGATGTGTTAAGCTAGCAGTTCTTATTTAGTAATTTATAGTGCTTTTCCTCTGCATAATTTTAACTCATTTGTTTGGTAGATACTGTTCCATAGTATATAAAATTGATAGGTAATTAAGTTATTTTAAGGGTTGAAGCAATAAATTTCTGCAATAAACATCTACATACATTTTCTTATAAGTAGAAGTCTATATAACTTTTGTTTTACAAACTTTCTGGATCAAAGTATAAACTGAGTTAATCTGAACAACCTCAAAAGCACATTACTTTCTTAAGCAATAATAGCAATTGAGATCTCCAAAAGCATGCATGATATGCTGAAATATTTTTGCTCATCTTCATTTCAATTTCTGTATGTCTGAGTTTAGAGTTTTTGATTTTCCTATGTGAGGATGCCTATTCAGAGTTTATACTTTTTTTTAAGGTTTTTCAGTTGAATTGCTAACAATGCAAAAAAAATATCTGAGAATAATAGCATTTGGATTCCTCCAATGACTGTTGTATGTGCACGCATTTTGTTTTCATATTTAAAACGAAAAATGTATGTGGCAGATAATAGTGAAATCTCATTATTCTAATTTTCAGGCTGATTCACTTCTCTCATGCTCATTGCCAATCATAATTACATTGCTTCATAAATTCTGTTTTATTTTCATTCATCTATTAATATTGAGATCTATAAAAAAATCATAATGTTTTGAGTCTTACTTTAAATGATATATCAGTCAGTGTTTACTAGAGAAACAGGTATAATACAAGATGTACAAATATCTAGGAATTTACAAGTTTGGCTTAGAGTGCTGCCCACAGAGTCAAATGTGGAAGAGGGCAGAGGATCTGTTTGCACTGGAGGCTGAAGGATCTAGTCAAAGATCTGATACTCACTGCAGTGTCCCATGCAAGTCCTTAGCAGGAGGCTGATGGGTTTTTAATGGAAGGGGGAAGAATCTACACCTGAAAGGTAGAAGATCTGCACTGGAAGCTGAAGAGTCTGTACAGGAAGCCAGTAGATGACATCCAAGGTGAAGGCAAAGGCTGGACAGAAGCAGATCTGTCATTCTTTGTGATTGTCCATGTAGGTGACAATTCACTCTAGGGTGGGTCTTCCACACCCGTGGGTATGGAATTGTTTAGCCAATTTAGTTGAGTTTGAGCTTCTCTTACTCAAGTTGACACAATCAAATAGCCATTAGAAATGAAATAAATGGTACAATTTTGCGTATTCTGTTACACAACTTATTTATCTTGGGTCACAAAAGTAACTTCAGTTCTTTCGCATGTATCACTTGTCCATGCAACCTTGAAATTCTTGTCTTCAAGAAATGGAGTGTGTAAATTTTTGCAATTTACCTCACTCAGATTTTGTTTTTTCTTATGGGTTTTTATTTTTATTTGTTAGATTTGGGTTATTTTCAGTCTCTGTTTTATCATTTTTTTCTTTTGTTTTTTTCTACCTCTACCAATTTCCAGGAGTTTTCTTGCTCTGTGGATTTAATCTTTCTCTTCTGTATGTTGCAAATGTGATGCTCACTCTATTAATTTGTCTTTTGATTTTCTTTGAGTTATTACTATAAAAATAAAATTTTATAGACTCAACTTTACTCATATTTTATTTTATAAATTCCAAGATTTCTCTCTTAATACCTTTTACATCTCAAGTTTATATCAAAATAATCTGTAATATATTTGTTTTTACACTGAAGATATCTAACATTTTTTTAGGTTTTATTACTTAACATTTGTATTGCATTTTCCAAGATATATGAGTGCTATTTCATCGTTTGTTAATGCCCTATTTTTTCACTCTAATATAATTCTTTGGTGATTCAAGTATTGTATAATTACAATAAAGTCATATTTCTTTCAATAGATTTAATGTCTTGCTTTCAGAACCCCTGCATACATCTGACTGTTCCTTTTATTGTCATAGTAGAATAGCATTTTGGTAATAGAATTTATGTGTCACATTCTTTTGTATATAGTTTTATAATCTGATGTATTCTATATTAAATGAGTTTTCTAATATATGGTTTTGGTATGCATACATGTGTATGCTATTATAATTGTGTGTCCTTAATCCTCTCAGATTATCTTGACTCCTTATTTCAAAAAGTAAAGATTTTCTTTATCAAATTATTCATTTTTATTCTTCTTTCCAATTTTTTAAATTCTATGAGAAGTGTATTTTCACCATAGCATCTGTCTTCTCTATTACATTTTTGTCTGTAACTAGTACCAAATATTTTATGTGCATTTTATTAATATTTGTACTCCATATTTGCTTTACCACCATTTCAGTTCTTAATAAACAGATTATCCTGGTCATATTTATTGAATAACTTAGTTATAACTACTATATCATTCAGTTTTGAGAATATTTTTTTAATATGAATTGACTTCTTTGAGCTGTTCATTTTTAAAGATTTGATTTGTTCCTTTGGTTCTTTTCCTTACATGAGATGTTGCTTTGAATAGTCATTTGCATTTTTATTATTTCTCTAAGACAGACTCTTCTTTCACATAGAAGAAAAAGTTGTTTTTGAGGGTTGAAGTGAATAAACTTGCAAACTAAGATTTAATTACACTTGTCCCAACAGCTGTTAGATTTTTTCTTTATTAATTGATTTAAAAATAAAACTATATTTCAATACCAAATAATAGTTACTACAGTGTATATCATTATCTTCATAATAGTTGCTCAAACTAGAAGATGTAAACCAAAAAATCTTACAAAAAAGAAACTAACACAATATTGCAAATCTTTCTTTTCAAAGAACTAAGAGATGGATGATTTGGATCTTTTCCAAGATTTAGTTATCGCAAATTGTGCTGCTAGAAACATGAGTTTGCCTGTATTCCTGTCATATGATAACTTTAAGACTTTTGAGAGATACCTATAAGGAACATAGCCGGATTAAAATGAATTTCTATTTTTAGATATTTGAGGAACCTCCACACTGACTTCCACAGTGGTTGCACCAGTCTATACTCATAAAAGAGTTCCTTTTCCCCAGGACTTAGCCATCATTTGTTCTTATTAGATATTTTTTATGACATCCATTCTTTCTAGGGTAAGATGGAATCTCAGTGTGGTTTTAAATAAAACCATTCCATCTCACTCTAGAAAGAATGGCCAGGATCAAGAAAACTACCAATAACAAATGCTGGAGAGGCTGTGGGGAAAAAGGAACTCTTCTGCACCGTTGGTGGGAGTGTAGACTGGTGCAACCACTGTGGAGGTCAGTCTGGAGATTCCTCAAAAAGCTGGGATTGGAAGTCTCATTTGATCCAGCTATTCCACTCTTAAGTATATTCCCAGAAGATCTGAAAACATCATACCACAGTGATATATGTGCACCCATGTTTATAGTGGCACAATTTGTAATAGCCAGATCTTGGAAACAACCTAAGTGCCCATTAACTGAGGAATGGATAAAAAAATTGTGATACTTTTATACAATGGAGTACTACTCAGCTATAAAGAATGATCACATTGAGATATTTATAAATAAATGGATGCAACTTGAGTCCATACTCATGAGCAAAATAAATCAAACTCACATGTATAAATACTGTATAGTCTCCCTAGTGTAAGAAATGGTAACAGTACATAAGATTTTATGGTAATCATGGTTCCCCATTATATTGCTTTGAAGTCTTATAATGTTTTCATTCATTGGTTGGAATGGTTTTATTCTGTTTTGTTTGATCTTATTATGCTTGATGGTATGAACAGCTAATTTGAAAAAAACAAGACAATATGGCAGAAATTGCTGATTTAATATCTTGCTTTGAAGTCCTATCATGCTTTTGTTGTTCTATTACCATTGGTTCTATCATGTTGTACCTTATTGGATTTTAATATGTATGATAGTATAAACAATTTTTTATGGAAAATGAGATATTATAGTAGCTTTTGTTCATTTTCTGTTATTTGGTTCAGAATGCCTTGTAACACTTTTATTCTCTTGAATGGTTTTATTCTATTTGGTTATGTTGGATATTATTGTGTGTGAAGCTACACTCAACCATTTCAAAGAAAGAGACATTATGGTAGCTACTGTTAATATCCAATTGCGTTGTGAAGTGCTGTGTTGCTTACATTGTTGTGTTCTGATCTGCTTAGATCTGTCCTCTTTTGTTTTATTCTCTGTAAAATAAAAAAATTAAAAAGTTTTTAAAAATTGCATTTCTCTGATGACCAGAGATGATGATCATTTTTTTGTATGTTTATTGGTCATTTGTATCTCTTCTGAGAAATGTCTATTCATTTCTGATGCCCATCTTTTATTTTGGGTGGTCTTTTTTGTTTCTTACATATTTTTTGATGTTAGTCCACTGTCATGAACTAGGTAGCAAAAATTTTCATCCCATTATATAGATTCTCTATGTTAGTTGTTTCCTTTGCTGTGAAGAAGTTTTTAAATTAGTTATGATCCTATTTCTCAGAAAGTCCTTTCCCATGCTGATGGCTGTATGTACCTGGGGTTGTTTCTGCTTCTTTTTTTCTGTTTCACTAATCCACAGGTGTGTTTTTATGCCATGCTGTTTGAATCATTGTAACTTTTTATATAACTCCAAGTCTGGATATGTGATACTATCTGCTTTGCTCTTGTTACCCAGGATTGCTATTGCTCTTTGGAGCCTCTTCTGATTCCACATAAAATTTAGAGTTGTTTTCTCTAGCTCTGTGAGAAATGACTTTGCTATTTTGATTGGGATTGCATTAAATCTGTATATCAATTTTGGGATTCCTTCTGGGATAAGATGATTATGTTGGTTCTGCCTAATCAGAAACAGGATATTTTTCTATTTTCTAATGTCCTCCTCAATTTTCTTTTTCAATCTGATGTAATGTTCATTTTAGAGGTCTTCCATGTCCTTAGTCAGGTTAATACCCAAGTACTTAATCTTTTTTATGCTACTGTGAATGATATTTTTTTCGTAGTTTCTCTTTCTGTGAGTTCCTTATTTTAGTGTATAGGAATGTTATTGATTTGTGTGTGTTTATTTTGTATCTTGATACACTGCTGATTTTGGTTATCAGTTCTACAAATCTCTTTGGTAGTTTTTTTTTTTAGTCTTATCAGTAAAAAGTCATATTATCTGAAAATAATTACATTTTTACTTCATCTTTTCCTATCCATATCCCTTTTATTTCTCTTGCCTGATTGCTCTGGCTAATGTTTCAAGGACTATGTTGAACAAGTGTAGTGATAATGACATCTCTGTCTTTTTCCTGATTTTAGAGGGAAAGCTTTCAGCTTTTCTCCATTTAACATAATGTTGACAGTAAATTCATCATAAATGGCTTATATCATGCTGTGATAAGATCCTTCTATGCTTATTTTCTTCAGGATTTTTATCATAAATGGATGTTGGAGTCTGTCAAAGATCTTCTTTGCATCTACTGAGATGATCATGTGATTTTTGTCCTTTTTATGTGATGAATTATACTTATTGATTTGCATGTGTTGAATCATTCTTGCATTTATAGGATCATAGTGTATCATTTTTTTGATTACTTGTCACATTCTGCTTGCCAGTGTCTTAATGATCTTTGCATGTATATTGATTAAAGAAATTGGCCTATAGTTATCTTTTTTAGTTGGATCCTAGTATGGTTTTGGGATCAGGATAATAACAGCTTCTAAGAATGATTTTTGAAGTACCCCTTCCTGAATTGATTTCATTGAAAAATTTGAGGAGTACTGGTGTTAGATCTTCCCATAAGTTCTTGTAGAATTTGACTGTGAATCAAACAAGTTGGTAGTTTTTATCATTATTATTATTTCAATTTTATTTTCCATTATTGGATGTTCAAGATTTTTAAGTCATTATGGTTTAGTTTTGGTATTCATATGCATCTGGGAATCACTTCAGTTCTTCTGAGTTCTCCATTTATTTGAGATATATGTTTGTGAAATAATTACTAATAATTTT
>PVLA01012894.1:0-40808 GCA_004027455.1 Hydrochoerus hydrochaeris | reverse complement strand
TCCAGAGCAGCCTGCTCCCCTACTCTGCTGTTGTGCCTGATAGAAGAGACCCTCATCCTGCTGCCAGGCTGCAGCCCAGGACGATCGCTCCTGAGGGCCCACTATCCACAGCACGGGCTACAGAGGCAACTCTCCCAGTTTTATTTTTGTTTATTTTTTATTTATTTAGCTTTGCCCTTTTTGAGACAGGGTCTTGCTACGGAGGTCTTACTGAGCTTGAACTCACTTTGTAGCCCAGGCTGAGCTCTGGCCTGAAACTCACAGGGATCCTCCTGCCTCAGCCTCCTGAGTGCTTGAATTACAGGAATGTGCCACCATGCCTGGCTCCCCAATCTTTAAAAATGTGTCCAAACCCTTGTTTGCATGTCCACCAGATTTAATGCATAGATAGGATTAGATTCAAACATGGAAGTTATCACATTATGTCAGATCAATGATTAAGAGTCAAACAAGGGAAATGGCAAAAACAACATAAATTGAACCAAGTCAAAACACACACACATAAAAAAGCAAGATTAAGATTAAAAGCTTGATTAAGTGAAAGTGATTTTGATATGGGCTCTGAAAGAGGAGAAAGATTTCATGTGATAAATGGATCTGGGGCTGTAGAAAGGGAAAGGACTGGGGGGAAAGCATGGGAGAAGGGCAAATACATGACAAAAGAACAGCCAGGAAAATCTAAGACTCCATAGAAACTAGACAAGGTAACCGGACCAGGGGTCTAATGTAGACAATTCTTTATCAAAAAATAATGAGGCCTTCAAGCTTTTTTCACTGCAATTGTAGTGATTTTATATTTTCTGTTTTGAGTTACACAAATGACGCAAGTGCACTATGGGAAATGGGAAAAGAATAGAGAAAAGCACACAAAAATTACACAATCTGTTAATTCATACTCTACCTCCATCTACGCACTGCCTACATTCTGGTACTTAACCCTGTAACAGGTGTTTTTACCGTGCTTAAATGAGTATCTGTCTGCCATTTCAGAGGAAATTTCATAAGATATATATTAACACTATATCGCTAAAAGATCAAAAGTATGTCAATACACTGCTAAACCATGCTTTTCAAGGAAACTATAGCACCAAACTGAAAAGAACTGCCTTCATTTATTCACTCAGTTCCATGGATGTGGATTTTCCTGCTTGTACCCTAACACACTGACATCTTTTCAATTTTTTTCTGTGGAATAAACTCCAAAGAAGGGGATTATCTGCTCAAAGACTTCTATCCTCCATGTATTGAACAGGGGCAGCTGCTCGTCTTCCAAAATCAGCAGAGACTGGACATGTCCGTGATGGGAAAGTGCTGCCAGGCTCAGAGGTGTCTGAGTAAAACTTGACTCACGGAGGTGTAAATTCATCTTCAGGTTTCCTTCTTGAGTACTGCAGTTCATAGCCTATTTCCATTCCTCCCTCCGTGCCTTCCAGCCCTAAGAACCAAGCTCAGGGACCTTTCCCCAGATTCACTGTCACTGAGGAAATAAGCCACAGGCTTGTGTCTGGCTGTGCCCCTTGCTTCTGTCAGCATCCCAGCTGTGGATCCCTCACACCTCCCGGCCTCCCCACACTCACCACAGCCACCCCGCATGGTAAACCCTCTTCCAACTGCACGGCAAACCATCCACTCTCCCACTTCTCATTATTGCTCTTTCAAATAGTATCACTTCTTAGACTTCAATCATTTTGGTTTCCACAGCTAGTGAAACCCCCATCCCGGAATGGGCGAGGCATCTAGGAGTTCTCTTCGTTTAGTGGGTTGCTGTGAAAACTAAAACACCAAGTTCAGCTATCTACTCACCACCAGAGACAGTAGTCTCATGTGGACCTTCAGTGCTACCCCAGAATCCGACTCTAGTTCCCTAATTATTGTGCATTCCCAAAACCCCACACTACCCGTAGTTCAAAACTATAGCATCACAATTTTCATCTTTAATGACACAAGCATTCTGTGTTCACTGATGAAAAATAAACAAACACAAAGAAGGCCTTGCTTCCTATAATTTTGAGAAAATGAAGGCCTTAGGACAGCAGCTCTTGCATCAACCTCAAAACACCTCAAAGCTGGCTGTCTCTCCATTCCCTTCTGCGACAGTGAAGAAACACCCAAGTACTTAGCAGAGGCAACCCCCCGTGCATGTGTTGCAGTCCCCCCATACACAAGGATATGCCTCTTCCCATGTTTTTCTTTTCCTCCGACACTAACAGTATCCCTTCCTAGGGAATACCAGCACATTCCAGACTCTCCCGACTGAAAACCAATAAACACCTAACAGCCTCCCTTGATCTCATTTACCTTTCAGTCTAACGCCTTTTCCCTTCCTCCCAGCAAAAGATATTGGAAGAATTATCAATACAAGAAGGTATGATTGAAACTCAGCTGTGACCCTCCCAAAAAAGCAGCGTCTGCATCCTAGTGGGTGACACTCATGTCCACAGGGATTAGCTGGATGAGAATGTGAGACCTAAAGAGGACAACGCATGAGAGAAATAGAAGACAAAGGAAGTGCAAAAGTTGCACTGCCTTCCAACAAAGGGAAAGGGAGGGCCAAAAGGAAGAGCTATCCCAAGAGATGGAACTTGTGATCTAAGATATGAACATGAACTGAAGGCTGCCAGTCCTTGAAAGCAGGAGACATAAGAAGACAGCAAGAGAGGAGACGATCAGTAGTTAGGGGTGACTTTAAAGAAAGCAGAATAGAGGCAATAAACAAGTTCAGCAGTGTAGCTGGATACAAAGTCAGTGCTCAAAAATCAACAGCATTCCTGTACACAAACAAAAAACTCACTGAGAGAGAAATTATGGAAATATCGCCCTTCACAATAACATCTAAAAAATTGAAATAGTTAGGAATCAACCTAACTAAAAATGTAAAAGACCTATATGCTGAAAATTATACTATGCTGAAAAAGGAGACTGAAGAGGATATTAGAAACTGGCAGGTCATTCCTTGCTCGTGGTTAGGAAGAACCAACATTGTGAAAATGGCCATACTCCCAAAACTGTTATACAGATTTAACGCAATCCCAATCAAAATACCATTGACATACCTCACAGATCTAGAGAAAACACTCCTAAAATTCATTTGGAAACAGAAGAAACCTAGAATAGCAAAGGCAAGTCTAGGCAACAAAAGCAAGGCAGGAGGCATCTCAATTCCTGACTTGAAACAGTACTATAAAGCCACGGTGATAAAATCAGCTTGGTACTGGCAAAGAAATAGACCTGAGGATCAATGGAACAGATTAGAAGATGCAAGCACAACTACAAAGGCACTCAGCCACCTGGTATTTGACAAAGGGGCTAAATAAGTCCACTGGAAGAAGGATAGTCTCTTCAACCAAATCGTGTTGGAAAAATTGGCTCTCTACATGCCGAAGACTGAAACTAGATCCATGCATATCACCATGCACAAAACAAGTCTAAATGGATCAAAGACCTCAATACTAAAACAGAAACACTAAATCTACTGGAAGACAAGGTAGGTAGAAGTCTTGGAGACATAGGGGTAGGCAGAGAATTCATGAACAAAATGCAAACTGCATGGTAAACACTTCAAAGAATCAACAAAAGGGATCTCACATTATTGAAAAGTTTCTACACTTCAAAGGAAATCACCAACAGAGTGAAAAGAAAACCAACAGAGTGGGAACAAATTTTAACCAGCAACTCCTCAGACAAAGGACTTATGTCCAGAATACATAAAGAATTGAAAAACATCAAGCCCCCCAAATTCAAAGACCCTCTCCAAAAATGGGCATCTGAGATGAACACACAGTTCTCAGAGAAAGATACACAAATGGCAAATCAATACATGAAGAAATGTTTGCCATCACTGGTCATTCGAGAAATGCAAATTAAAACAGCACTGAGATTCCACCTTACTCCGGAAAGAATAGCTGCCATCAACAAATCAACTGATAACAAATGTTGGCAAGGCTGCGGGGAAAAAGGTAACACTGCTCCACTGTTGGTGGGAATGTAGACTGGTGCAACCATTATGGAAATCCATATGGAGAATTCTCAGAAGACTAGGATTGCAAGCCCCATTCAATCCAGCTATTCCCCTCCTGGGTATTTTCCTCAAAGAACTGAAAAGTTCATATCACAGTGATATATGTGCACCCATGTTCATAGCTGCACAATTTGTGATAGCTAAATCCTGAAAACAACCAAGATGCCCATCAACTGCAGAGTGGATGAAAAAGACGTGGCATTTTTATACAATGGAATACTACTCAGCTATAAAAAGGATGATCTTGAGGCCTTCATAGGCAAATGGAGACAACCTGAGACTATCCTCATTAGTGAAATAAATAAGAATCCTATTTATAAATATCATATTGTGTCTCTAGTGTAAAAAGTAGATAAGAACTACAAGTGTAATAAAACCAAAATGTGTAATTGCTATTGTAAAAAAGAGAGGAAAAGAAAACACTCTAAGGGATATAACTGCATGTAAGTTTGAGTGTGTGAAATAGATGACCATATTGCTGAATCTTTGTTGGATCTTTGAGAAAAACTCTTTGTAGTCTGACTGTTTGAATGTTTACTATGTACGCTTTAACTGTGTAACTTGAACAACTACATCCAAGATGACAGTACGTAATTTATAAATTACTGATTTCTTAGTGAGGCTTTTTCTCATTCTCCTTTTTCTTTCTTTCTTTTAGAATTCTGTATTGTTGCTACCCTTTTTTCTGTTTTGTTTTGGTTTTTTCTTCTCTTTAAATAAAAGTCTAAAAATGTATAATTGCTATTGTAAAAAAAAGAGGAAATAGGAAGCGCTATAAAAGATATAGCTGCATGTATGTTTAGATGTGTGGGATTGATGATCATATTTCTAGGTTCTTGTTGGATTGTTGAACAGATCTGTTTGCATTCTCACTGCTTTAGTGTCCACTTTGTGTGCTTTAATTCTGTAACTTGAATAACTATTTCTAAAAGAACAATATGTAATGTATCAACTAGTGATTTCTTACTATTTATCTTCTTTTCTTGAAATTCTTTAATATTTCTACCTTTTTCCTGTTTTTTTCTCTTTAAATAAAAAATAAATAAAAAATGAAGAAATAATTCATAAGATAGGGGGATTAGCCCCAGGAGGAAGGACATCTTTTCCATTTTATTAGGACAGAATAGATGATGTGGAATGGGGATCTACACATAGTGTTGCTGAAATCAAAGAGCAAGCCTGGGGTGTAACATCGTGGTAGAGTCTTGTCTACTGTGTGTGAGGCCTTCCAGCACTATCCCCACAAGGAAAGAAAAGAAACCGAGAAAAAAGAAAAAGTATGATCTAACTACCTAGTAGCTTTGGAAGCAAAGAAAACTTACCCTGCCCACCCATCCCCATCCCTCACACAGCACCATCCTAAGGAGGCTTGAAAGGCGATGCTTAACAGTCTTCCTGGAACTTGTCTCTGCCTGATTGGTTTCCCTCTTGGTATTCAGCTGGATTAGTGTTTTGTTTTTCATTTTGTTTGTTTCTTTCTTTTGTTGTTTTTTTATTTTTTATTTGTTTTACCTTTCTTTTCTTTTTTCTTTGATTTCTTTTGTTGTGCTTTGTTAAAGTTAAAAAAAATTTCAAGTAAAAATTGTGCCCATAGTGCTACAAAAATATAGAAGAGCAAGTCAGGCTGAGGTGATAGCAACTGAAGAAAAAAAAACTTAAAAAATATTAAAAATCTGAGTAATAAATTTAGCAGGTCATATTTACATAAAGTTATAAAATAAATCCAAACTATATAAAAGGAAAGATATGCTTTTTGGAGCAAAATCTATTATCATTTTATGTATTCTCTGTAAATTAAATCTGTAACCTCATAGTTGTCACAATTTAAATCTTAATGGTTTTTATGTTTGTAATTGTTGCCACTGTGTTTTCAAGAAATGAGGAGCAAATCACAAAGTTTTTAAAGAAAGTAGATTTAAATGCCACAGAGAAATGTGTTAATAACAAACCCCCTCCTAACAAAGGGCTGATTTAGAGGAAGTCAGGCTGAGGTGATAGCAACTGAAGAAAAAAAAACTTAAAAAATATTAAAAATCTGAGTAATAAATTTAGCAGGTCATATTTACATAAAGTTATAAAATAAATCCAAACTATATAAAAGGAAAGATATGCTTTTTGGAGCAAAATCTATTATCATTTTATGTATTCTCTGTAAATTAAATCTGTAACCTCATAGTCGTCACAATTTAAATCTTAATGGTTTTTATGTTTGTAATTGTTGCCACTGTGTTTTCAAGAAATGAGGAGTAAATCACAAAGTTTTTAAATTTATACAGAAAAACCAACACACAGGAATGTCCTGGAAAATTCCCAAAATATAACCAAAAATTTTAACCGGGGAAATCAGACTACCAAACACTGAAATACGGTATAATGCTTTCAGACCATATTTGCAGGATAAAATGACACAATTAAGTAGATGTAATAGGTCATCCTCACAGTTACAAACGACACGGTGTGTTGGAACTCAGTATGGGAAAATTGGATTTTTGCATTAAGCATGTGGCACAGCAAGCCACCAGCTAAACAACATCTGGATCCATCTTTCAGTTGCACAACCTCAATCAATTGGAGGCAGACTGAATATTGACATGTACTCATCAACACATAAATGAAGTTTCAAAAAGGAACCTAAGTGATATTTGTACGAACTGCGAAGTTTAACAGGCCTATTGTGGTTTATATACAAAATGGCTCCTGAAGCCCCAAGTGTTTGGAAGGTGCCTGGATTATGGGGTGCTGTACCAGACTTGGTGTCAGGAGGTGGGGTCTGGTTGGGAGAGGAGGCTCAGTGGCCTGGTAACAAGGAAGGGAGCACCTCCCTTCCCAGCTCCACCCTTGGCTCTGCTTCAGGGCTGCCATGAAGTGAGCAGCTTTCCTCAGAGCCAGGCCTTCCGCCACACCTCCACAAGGCCTGGAACTTCTACAGCGTGAGCCTGAATAAACCTCTCCACCTTTAAATTGCTGGTGGTGCTTATTTGTCCCACAACAAGAAAGTAGATTTAAATGCCACAGAGAAATGTGTTAATAACAAATCCCAGCAACAGGAAAGCAACTAAGAAAAAGCCTTGGTAAGCCTTCTTCTGGAACTCAAAAGCTACATAGATAAAATGGACACATTCATAACTAAGCAAATTAAACTCCATAAGATGAAAGACTGTCTTGGAAGAGATATTTGCAAAATATTCATACCATAAATCATAACAAGCTTCTACTTTCTCTAACACATGAGTAACGCTCATGTCCCCGAAAGTAACACTAAGAAAATTTGCTCTATTCTCACTAACACTTAAAGAGATGAAAATAAAACTGGGAGGCCGCTTTCCACTTCTCAGCTGGCCAGAGATTTCAGAGTGATCACCCTCCCATCCTTGCCAACGCTGGCAAAGAGTCAGTCTCCCAGCCCGCTGCGGACTGGTATAGTTGCTACAACAGTAATAATGACAAGCACAGCTGGACTATACACATGAAAGTGACACATGGCAGAACTGAGGTGCTGGCTGCACAGCTATAAATTTACAAAAAATGTCATTGAGCTACAATTTTAAAATTGACAAATCTTATGTTAGGCAAATTATACTTTGAGAAAGTTAACTTTTAAAAAATTATACAAACGCATGTCTGCTCACTTAACAATTACATTTCAAGTGCAGAAATCTGTTTCTGGGTTAAAAAACAATCTTGCAAGCTTGGTGTAGTGGCTCATTCCTGTAATTTCAGCACTCAGGAGGCTGAGGCAGAAGGATCACTGCAAGTTTGAGACCAGTATGGGCTACAAAGTGAGCTCAAGGGCAGCCTGAGCTGCACAGTGAGACCCTGTCTCAAAAAGACAAAAAAAAAAACCTTGAAGGATAATATTAACTTGAATACTGCTCACTCTTAATCACATTTTGAACACCGAAGGAGAGATACACAGCTTAGGCTTTTGTGAAGAGAAACCACTACAAAAATAAAGCCAATGCCCCACACTTTCCCATAAATTAGCCTTCAAATTCCATTCAGCATCTGCAATAACAGGTCATCTCCAAGGAGCTAAATAAACAGAAGCAAAGTAGAAAGAGCCCAGGAATAAAGATCATCTGGCAGCATATAACACTACACTGACTGCTCTCAATCCATGTGGATTTTTATCTTCTCCCACAACTGCTGAAACCTGTTCACCTTTCAGAGGCATGTTGCCAGATAGGACATCATTAGTGAAGTAGACGGCCTCATCAGTGCAGCCATCCGGGGACAGAAACCTGTCACAATGCCCAGCTCAGTTTTTAAAATGGGGTCTCCTAAAACATGGGTAAAGAGCCAGTTATGTTAATTACTCGGAAATGCAGATACATGGCACAAAAGAGTTCATGCAGAGGAAGCTGTGGCAGACATTTAGCTAAATGCCAAAACTGAAACAGTGACCTGGGTTTGAAACACTGATGGGAATAACAGTTGGTCTTAAGGTTTTGTGTGTGTGTGTGTGTGTGTGTGTGTGTGTGTTTTGTCTTTTTGAGACAGGGTCTCTCTATGCAGTTCAGGCTGGCCTTGAGCTCACTTTGTAGCCTAGGCTGGTCTCGAGCTCGCAACAATCCTCCTGCCTCAGCCTCCCAAGTGCTGGGATTACAAGCGTGAGCCACCACGCCCGGCCTTTGGGCTTAAGGTTTAAGTGTGCAGGATTCTGGAGGCAGAAGGCACAGGCTGAAAGGCAGCTGCACCATTTCTCTGCGAGGCACAGTGGCTCCATGTCTGAGGAAGGTGGATGCCACAGGAAGACCACTGGCTCTGGGGCCAGATGCCAGGTCTGGAATACTCTGTATCCCGTCCCTGTATCATCTGACCAAAAAGCAGCACATTTGCTCACCTCTCTGACCGTGTTCTCATCTGTCAAAGCATGACATCAGCATCATCCGACTAACGGGACAGTGATAAACCTTAAGTGTCTCACCTGTGTCTTGTGAAGGGTGAACTGTGAATGCTTCCTGCAGGTTGGAGGTTAAAGGACAGATGCTACCTTATCTGCATCTGGTGAGCCTTTAAGCAACGCCAGTTGCTACCCAATTTTATCATTATCCACAGCCACATCTGATCAACAACTGGAGATTCTTAAACTTGTCTAGGCAAAGCTCGTGAAGAGATGTGGAGATTGACACGCAGCCCTAGTGCGCATCGGGTCCGTGGGGATTATTTTTCTGTCTAAACACACAGCTAGGAAGCTGCAGATTGGGATCTGAACCAAGACATTCAGCTTGCAGAGCTCCGTGGTGAACGGAGAAGGGTGAGTCAGCAGGAGGACTGGGAGGAATCCTCATTGTAGCAGGTTACCCAATCAGAAGCACAGAAAATGCTGACAGATGGAAAATCGCTGGTTGAATTGCTTAGTCACGTTATATTGGAGAAGAAAGAAGGGCAAAGGAGATAACTGCCGAGCAGGCCCATAAAAATGTGTCAAAGACTCTACTTGACAAAAATAATGGCTGCTGCCGTGAAAGAGTCCAGCTAAACAGAAACTGCCTTGCCTTCCAGTCAGAGAAGCCCTTGCCTCTTTTCTCCGCCCCCAGCAGGACTGGGGTGTGGCTTGGCCAGCAGCTGTCTGCCACTCCCCCTTGCTTCCCTTTGTTCCCCCTTGCACCCAAATGGACTGAGACACTTTATTCCGGAGCCCTCTCTGGCTCTCTAAGGGTGTCTTCCCTGGGTAGCTGTGTCCTGGTGGCCATCTAGCAGTGTCCTCCAACACGCTCCACTCTAACAGGAGCACGGGAGGACTGGCAGCTTGGTGCCCCTTGGCCACCCCCAGCACTGCAGGGGATACTGCTGCACTACTGAAGAACAGAGAGGACAACTGGAGTGACTAAGATCAGGAAACCGGGATCTGGCCCCTTATCTGCATACCCAACATTCACAGCATGCCTTCCAGAAGATTCCCTGGTTTCAGCACTGCCCCTCTCTGAAACAGGCCTGCACAGTGTCATATAAATATTGCTTCCTGGACACTTCTTAAGTTTTAGTCTGGGAGGGCTCCCTCGTGTATATTGGTTCCCTCTGTGCAAGCATGTACCCTATTATCACAAGGACAACCTTTGCTATTCCTACAAATCCACTTCAGTTTTATTCTGTGGGCAGTGTTAATATAGGAGATAAGGGTGGTCAAGCTGGCTGGGAAAATAAGTGAGACCTTTCAATTATAAGATCCCGGAAGAGCGCCAAATACCTCCCATACCTGCCGAATAAACATACCAATACTTGGATTCCTTCCTTGGAGTTCCCATATGTGGGACTTCTTGCAGGCTCGCTCAAGATGTGGATGGCATATAAAGACAGCACAAAGCACTCACTGCTGTGGCTTCTCTTGGCAGTGCAGTTTTATTTTTGCTTTTATCCATTATTCTGTTTGTTCAGCCCCAGTTCACGCTACAGAATTGCTCTTTCCCTCATTGCTTCCACCTACAACTTTAAATAAACATTTGCCAGTGTCTTTGGCTTGTTTGGTCGAATTTCTTGTTGGAAACAAGAAGAAATTTTTTTTAATCGGCAAGTCATTTCTGAAGGAACTACCCCAAAACAGAATGGATTCCAAAAATCCTGTAAATCTACCTGAGATTTTTATGCTGAGTAGTTTGAACTGAGCAGCTAGCTTCCAATGAAAGAAAAATAAACAGCAGTTCACACCAAAGCTCTGCAGTCCAGCAGCCAATGAAGCCCAGAAGCAGAGACCAGCACCGGGCAGAGCCCACCTACTGTGTCCAGTACAAGCTGGCATCAGGAGGTGACAGATGAAGACTCACAATTTCCATCTGAATCCAGCCAAAGAACCCTGGGCTGAAGGCAACATCCTTTCTGGTAGATTTTGCAGTGAGCGCGCGCGCGCACACACACACACACACACACACACACACACACACAATTCCTAGGGACTAACAGTCTCCAGACAAAAGAATTCTCAGGAGATGCCAGCAAGGCCCTGTCAGGAGAGCAGTGCTGAGCACAGGGGTCTCTTCCCGCCCCCTCCTGAGGAACCAGCATGCACCTTGAGGAAGGGCGCACCCTCAGAGCAGGAGCCTGGCATAAAGAGGCTGTTGGATGGGTGTGTGGGGCACGGACTCTGCTGGACTGCGACCTGGCTGTGTGCCCTCCCTTTCCTGTCTGTGCCCCTGATGTAGCTGCTGAATGAACACACCAATACTTGGATTCTTTCCGTGAACTTTTGTGGATATTACTCACGTGCAGTCTCAAGAGCCCTGAACGCAGTGCTTGGCACATATAAATGCTGGGGGGAAATTAGGATTCATGTGATGCAGAGAACAGGGATGCTGGCCACCCACAAACCTCCCCACACTCTACTGACTGTCAGCAACAAAATGCAAACCCTTAAAGAATCCACTACCCAGCTAGTCGTGGTGTTTCAGCCCTGTAATTCTGTAATCAGGAGGCTGAAGCAGGAGGATCTCTGCAAGTTTGAGGCTGGCTTTGGCTGCAAAGTGAATTCAAGGGCAGCCTAAACTACAAGGTGACACCTTGGGGGTTTTTGTTTTGTTTTTTAATCCACTACACATGAACATACTGCCAGAAGCAAGGCAGGTTTTTAGGATACAAAAGTGAACAAATTAATCATGGTCCCTGCCTTCATACTGGTGACAGATACATGACTCTTTCACTTGGCTTCAAACACAGGTCCCCTTGAAAAACAAAATCAAGCTCGCACTCAAGTGGGAAGATACACAACTCTTTACATGCAAAAAGGAATCTGTCATGAATTCATGTGACGTCTGCCAGTACTAACGGCGTCTCAGGATGTACACAGGTAGGGCAGAGCCTTGAGGGACACCATCCTCTTTTTTTTTTTTTTTTTTTTTGTACTGGGAATTGAACTCACAACCTTGTGCTTGCCAGGAAGGCACTTTACACCACTGAGCTAAACCCCCAGCCCCACCATCCTCTCTTTGTACAGGAGAATTCGGTACCTGAGTCCACCCAAGGCCACCCCTCGAGGGTAATCCCACTGTGGACCCGCTGACAATGTGTCCCCTAAGGTGAAGCCACGCTGAGCATGCAGAGAAGTACTGAGACTCTGAGGCTGAGAGCAGGGATGGGGCACACCGTCAGGGTCCGGTCCCTCGGGGTAGGATCAGTGGGGTACATCCCGAGAGCCTCAGACACTGTTCCTTTCTGCCCCGGAGTCCCCTCTCCTCCTGAGAGTACCTGGGAACCTGGAAATCAGCAGGTGCTGCCCTTCCTGAGAAGCTGTCACTGCCACCTACCTGCAGGTCATCACTGTCCCTGTGGAGCTCTGTGCACAGGCATCCCCTCCCCAGCCAGAGAGGTCGCTGAGACATGGAGCACGTGTGGGCTGAGGGACTTCGTGGCTCCTCCCACCACAGGACAAGCCAGAGCCTGGGAATGCTGCCTAAGGGACACTGTGTGCACTTTGTAGGGCAAGGGTTTCCCTCCGAGGGGTCCTGCGGGGAAGCGTGACCTGGCTTGGGAGAAGGGGCAGCAGAGTGTCCTGGCTAAAGGGTGAGGTCCCAGGCTCTGCTTGTCACCCCTGGCCTCAGGGGTGGGAATTCCTCTTCCCACCCTAGAGTGTTCCCTAGAGCTCCCTCCACAGCCCCTCTTCCCGGCATCCACCCCTCCCAGAGGCTTCGGTGAGCAGCTGTGAGCAGCGGCTCTCCGAGCAGCACATTAGTGCTGCGAGCTGTAGATATCATGCAAAACCCAGACTCACATCCAAGCGGGCCTTGAAACACGGCTGGGCACCACAACTGCTTCGGAGCCGGGGCTGACCGTGGCTTTGCAGCAAAGCACTCATTGTGCTCCTGGGACACATTTGGTGTCTTGAAGTCGTCAGGTGGGTCTGAGATGAGGAAGACCAATGCTCACGTAGAGGTTTAGCACGACTCTGGAACCAGGAAGACGCCTATGCCACAGGGAGATGGACTGGCATTTCAGCTTGTCTCTCCGCTGGAAGCAGCATGGGCCTTGATGTACCCCTGAGATCGTGCAGGACCCTGTGACTGTGAAACTCACATATAACCCAGCTTGGCTCAGTGACCAAGATATCTGCCTTCACCAGCACCACCCCGTGGTGCAAGACCCCATACCCTGGGAGTACAACAGGGCAGTAAGCACAGTATTTTGCCTTGGTTCTAGTGCTGGGCCTGTGAAACCTAACACTGGCCAAATCCTAATGGCCCATTCCTAGTCCTGCCTGTGGATGAGGCCTCTGAAAGAGCTCCGGGGCAGGGGAGGACACATGACTCCCCAGTCTACTGATTTGTATGCCAGCTCCTGTCACCTCTGGCTGGTTGCAGTGGTCGTAGGCTAAGAACCCATCTCAGCAGTAAGCAGCCCACAATAGAGCGGACCTTGATCCTATCCATGCTGTTCTAAGTTTCATGGGCAGTGGGCTCGGTGAGATACAGCTTCGTGGCATTGGTGGCCACAGTGATGACACAGAAGGCTAGGGCTGGTGCATCCACAGAAACATGACCTATAGGCAGACAAAATCCTGTAGTGTCTGAGCACAGATCAGTAACGATGGATGAGACTTTCAGGCATACCTTGGCCACAGGGAGAGGCTCCTAAAGACAAAATGCACTCTGTGCTCTGCCATTTCATCCTGAGCAACACACCAACACCGTATTTGGGACAAACCTGGGCTTGCATTGCACTCTAGTGCTGAGACGGAGCCAAAACACCAATACAGACTCCTGATAAATCTGAACATGAGCTCCAACTAGAGGCATCTTGGAGAAAAGCATCTTAGCTTACCTCACAAATAAATGCAAGGAAGAGCACATGGAGACCTCATTTCTTCTGAGGTCATCCACGAGCTAAGGAGAGAGGCATCAGAAGAAAACAGTCGTGTTGGTACCTTAATCTCAGACATCTAACCTGTGTGGAACGTTGTTATAGAAACTAATACCATCATTGCATGTGATCCTTTTACATGTGTCTGGATTTGGCTTGATTTGTAACTAATCATGGAATCATTTCTTAATCATCACTGCCATTTACTGAGTGCTTACCTCACTAAGCCAACCAGGTACTTTGGGAAACCCTTTCCAGTCATTTAGTCATTTGATTAATATTTGTTGAGTGTGAATTATGAGTCAGATAGTGTACTGGGAAATTGGAAGAAATCACTGGACAAAGAGAAAAATGCTTTGCCTTTGTGAAGCTAACATTTTCGTGGAGTCAAGAGAGGGTAGAAGATAAAACCAAGTGAATTATGTGGTGTTGCAATGGCAAACAGAACCACCGAAGTGACACCAGGGATTTGGAGAAAGGTTTATTTGGAGGGATTGGTTTATACAATGTGCGTTATAGTGACCAGCTTTGCATCCCAGTGACCCGTCATTTCTAAGAGAAAGAAGCAAGCAGAACTAGAACAGGAACTATTATCTGGACAACTAAGAAACTGAAGCATACTAGGGGGCAGGGGGGCACTTTCTGTTACAGTTTGCTGGATGGTAATAAATGTGATAAAAAATGTAGCAGGATAAGTAGGTGCTGGAGTGCTGAGCAGGGTCGCTGGTTGTATTTTGGACTAGGGTAGTGATTTGAGGTCTACCTCATTAACAAAGAAACATTGAGCAAGAACTTGAAGGAAGTTAGTTTCCTGAGGTAAATGTTTTTGGGTAGGACCTAGCTAAGTTCAAACAGAGCACCATGTGCCACCACGGCTGGCTTAAAAGAATCCTTTCTTTAAAAAAATCCGTGTGTGTGTGTGTGTGTGTGTGTGTGTGTGTGTGTGTGTTGGAGAGTGAATCCAGGGCCTTTCAGTGAGCTATATCCATTCACATTTCTTCCTATTCGTTATATTTGAGACATGGTCTCACTAAACTGACCAGGCTGGTGTCAAACTCGTGATTCTTCTACCTCAGTCTCCTGAGTACTGGGGTTACAGACCTGAGCCACCAAGCCCTACAAATCTGTCATTCTTAAAACTGCTCTCACTGAAGACATTCCATCTGCCTCATTTTGTTATACCAGCAAAATCAAACTGAGACAACATGGCTTTAATCGAATTATTCATTCCTGTATTTGTTCAATTATAACACAGCACACATCAAGCTTTCTACTGTGTGGCCCAGTATCACCTAGTACTTTCTTGCCTTCCCTTCTCGCTTCTCCATAACTTGTTTGTAAAAGTGAGAAGCCTGAATTCCAATACCTGTGAGTAATTTTCATTGTGCCACAGTGTCAGCTTTATTATGATCTCATCCTGCCGTCCTGCTGCTCATTACAGATCTCATCCTGCCGTCCTTTTCCTATTTACAGTTTCTGACATGTTCTCGTGGTGGTACTGCGCGTGTAGCTAGTTCCTGACTTTCAACTATTGCACAGCTGCATAGTAATGTTTCATCATATACTTACCAATGTGTTTTACTGACCTACCTGTTTCCTCCTCCTCCTCCTCCTCCTCTTCTCTCTCCTCCTCCTCTTCTCTCTCATCCTCCTCCCCCTCACCCCCCTTTTCTCCCCCTCCTCTATCTCTCTCTGTCCCTCAGCACTGGGGATTGAATTGAAAGCATTCACACAGAGCTGTAATCCCAGCCCCTCACTTATTTTTTTTTAATTTTTGAGATAGGATCTTCCTGAATTGTTAAATCAGGACTCCAACTTGCAATCCTCCTGCTTCGGGCTGTCAAGTGCATTGAAATGTTGAGGTTAGTCATTTCCCCTCTCCCCATGTGTCTCTGCATCTTTGTTTGCAGGACAAGTATTCATTATCTTCGAAGAGAGTTTAAACAAAGACCTCATCAACTGAGAATCAACCTCAATGCCTCTGCTATTGTTCCCTCAGGCAGGACTTCCTCTAGTTTTTACATGACTGTTTCTTTCCTGTGAGTTTTTTAAAGAGAAAGATTTTCATTGTTGATGTTTGTTTGCCTGTTTCCGTACCTTCAGCACCTGGTAAAACACCTGGTAGATAATCCATACTTAATTAAATTTGCAGAACAGTTATGTGAGAAGGTCTTAGACAATAGCACAGAGTAGTTGTCTTCCCCAATAGAAATGTTTTCATACCATCCTGAAGATTTACAAATGCAAGAGCAAGGGGCCAGCATGGTAGGTTCCTACTGAGTGTTGTCTTCCTGGATTGTATATGGCAACCTTTAGGCTGAGTCCTCTCTTGGTGGTGGCAGCAGGGGGTGAAGGAGATCAAGTTCTCTAGCACCTCTTCTTAGAAGGACATTAATCCTATCATGAGGACCCTCATCACCCTTGGGATCTTATCTAAACCTTATTACCTCCCAGAGTCTTCATCTCCAAATACTAGTACATCAAAAGTTAGGGTTCTAATACATAAATTTTAGATAAGCACAGTTCAGTCCACACCAAATATATGGGAATATGTAAACCATGAAACTCCCAAAAAAGAAAATTACAGGTCAAAGTTATAACTATTTTAGGGTGTCCTTTATATTACACATTTTCAATAGATCACTACAATTTACTATCCTACAAACAATGTGTATAAGTCACACTATTTGCCACATTCTTTTATATTCTGAATATTAGTATTTCTGTGATATTCTTTTATTTGTACTTTTTAAATCACACTAGGCAGAAAGAGTATCTTGTTAATTTTTTATTGTTTTATGCCAATGTTTATATTTTTATGTGTATAACACGGTACCACTTGTCTGCTCATTATCTCTGTCTAACCAGTATGTAGATCTTTACACAAAGAATCAGTCAGTTCTTTCTCTTCTGTACTTGGCGTGAATATCGTTCCCAGTTTGTTGTATGTTTTTTAATTTCATCTACTTTTTTTAGCAACAGAACATTTCTCACCTTTATATAATCAGAGCAGTCAATTTTATCCTTATTCAAAAATCCTTTTCCTTAGCTAAGGGCCCCACATAAGACCTGTAGTAATCGCTTAGCTAATTAGGCTGACTATGAACACAGATTAACTGGGTTTGCAGACCCCATCTCACCTGACTCAGAGCCCCACTTTCCACTTCCTTACAATCTACCCCCCAATGCAGGTGGCATGGACCTGTCAAGCTATTTCCTCCCCTCCCTTCTCAACGCCAGGAGTTCAGATAAGATTTCCTTCAGGGTGGCTGCTGACAGATGTATAAAGGTCCTGAAAGACTAGGATGCAAGAAGCATAGGATGATCTGATTCCTTCAAGGGAAACATTCCTGGACTCGGTAGTAACCTGACACCACAACCAACAGGCCTCCCTAGGGTGCCAGCCATTCCTGGACTCAGTCAAGATGGATGAGGCCATTATAGTTTGGGGGAGACTCAATTACTTTTTTTATTAGTATATGCTTGCAGTACATAATGATTACATTTATTATAGGATATTGGTAGAGAGGCCCAATTCTTAATTTCCCCACAGACAAGTTGCCTGCCAGAGTGGGCCACACATAGGAATTGGGTTTGTGAAAACACATCTGTTTTTAGAAACTCTAAAGGTGGGAGGGCCCTTCTCTCACCTCCAGAACAGATTGATGGCACGATTTACATAAACTCCTCACCGGAACGTGATAGCCGCCTTCTGGGGTCCAAGTTGATCTCGAGATAATAAAAAAGCCTTTGGTGTTGGAAAGAAAATTAAAGTTCAGCAGATTCTGTCAGAATTTGGGGGTTTGAGAAAGGACACTGAAAACCAGGAGAGGGAAAGCTAGACAATGAAGCAGGGCTAGTTTCCTCTAAATCTCAGTGGTGACCAGAAACTCACAAAGTTACAGGCAGCTGAGTTACTTAATAATAAAGGCAGAGAGACAAGGCTAGGTCCTCGGAGGAGCCAGTGCAGAAGCCCAGATACCTTGCAACTGTGGGGGAGACAAACATCTCCTGCTGTGGGCCAGGCCTCAAGACAAAAGATCAAACAAATGCACCCATATCCTAAAGAATGATATTCTAAATAGTTCTCTATCAACCTGAGGAAGTCAGGAGTCACCATCCAACCCCCTACCGGAAGAGTCACTGTCCCTGAGAATGCCTGCTTTGTATGTGACTTGCTTCCCCCATTTCTCCCCAATTTAATGAATTTTACCAGCACAATTAATCTTATTGGTTAACCATAGATCTGTCCCACTTTATGCCCATCTGCCTTGAGAGTTCCCAGTTTCCCCACCTTGAACCTGTCTCAAGCCATGAATTTACTCTACAAAAGTCCCTAGAAAAGACAGTCTTTAGCCACCCATTCGGGACCCTGTCTGTGTCACATGGCAGCTTTCTTTCTCTCAATAAATATATTCTATTCTTAACCTCCGTGGTTCCTAAATTCATTCTTAGAGAACACAAACACATACTGGACATATAGTAGGTTGGGAGTTTCATTGCCCCATATCAACAGGCTCTTTTAGGTCTTTCAGGACAAAAGAATCTGTATTGGTTGTTGTAGTCTAACAGCCACTAGCAAAGCACAGCCTTATCCAGTACTCCAAGTGACCCCGTAGTGGGGACAGGCGAGGCACCTAGGTAGACTGATCCTGAGGGCTGAGTTCCCATTGTACAGCTGCTGGGAGCCAGGCTGATGTGAGAAACACCGATTCCTGAAGAGTCCATAGCCAGTAGCTCTGGAGGTGAGGGCACTTTCCTCTCTCCAGCTGTGATGACCTGTTGTGGGAGGCTGAGGGGGCAGTAAAGAAGGTGGGGGCCAAGCAGGGTTGACTGACTGGCCTTTTCAGAGGAAGGACACATTAGGGTGCGGTTGATGCAGCGAGGGCTTCCACATCACTAAAGCCTCCCTCCAACACTTCTGTACTGAAACAGTGGAGGAGTTTCATGAGTTCTGTACTGAATAAGGAAAAGATACAAGAAGATCACCAGGAAGCAGTAGTACTCAACAGGCTTTATTTGCTGCCAGTTGTACATACTTGGCCACAAGCAGAAATCTCATTATACAAGATCTTGCAATGGGAGGGAAAGGTGTACTGTGACGGAAAGCCCAAAGTTTTACTTGCCTTTTAAACATCATAATTACTAACATGTATTAATTGTAAAGTGATGGTATTCGCTGTGGCATTTCCACACATGGATAAGTTGTGTGTTGATACTTCCTCTAGCGCTGACCACCTAGCACCCAACCCCTGCACCATTGCACACTTGACACTCCCTAATAGGCTCTCTTCTCCTTTCAGGTCTTTTTGTTTGATTGTTTAATTTCCAGTCATGAGAGAAAACAGACACTTTTCCTCCTCCTTTTTTATTAGTTCATGCTCTGTAGTCCTGTCTGTAGCTTATTTCACCAGCAGTGAGAGTGGACAACCTTATGCCATTCCTGACTTTAGAGGAAATGCTTTCAGTTTTCCCCACTCAGTAGGATATGACTATGGGTTTGACATACATACACCTTTATTACGTTGCAATGTGTTCCATTTATGCCAGTATATCCAGGGCTTCTATTATGCAGGGATGTTGAATTCTATCAAATGCTTTTTTTAGCATCTACTAAGAAGCACATGTGATTTTTAATCTTTGATTCTACTTATGGATTGTATTACATTTACTGAATTACATGGGTTAAACCAGCTTGGCATCCCTGAAATAAAAACAACTTGATCACACTGTATGCCCTTTTAAATGTACTTTTGAATTTGATTTGCAGCATTTTGTTGAGGATGCTTCAGGCCATGTCTCTCAGGAATATAGGTATTCAGTTTCCCTTTGGTTGATGTTGCTGTGTGCTTGTCAGATTTTGGTGACAGTGCATTACTGGCCTCATAGAATGAGATTAGAAGGGCTCCTTGCCTTGCAATTGCATGAACCCGTTGGAGAAACACTTGATGTTGAATCTTCTTTAAAATTTTAGTAAATTTCAACAATGAAGCCATCCCATTGAGTTTTTCTTTTCTAAAAGACTATTTACTACTGAGTCAATACCATTACTTGTTGGTTAATTTTTTTGTATCTTCTTGATTGAATTTTGATAGGTCATATGTGTCCGGAAATTTGTCTGTTTATTCTCAATTTTCCAATTTTTACCATCCATGTTGCTTTTCAAAATGCTGTATATTTGTTCTTTGAATTTATCTGGGAACACTTTTAATATCTTATTTTTATCTCTAATTGTATTTGTTAGGCTTCTTGATCCTCTCTCTCTCTTTCTCTCTTCTTAGTCTGGGTAAAGGTTTGTTAATTTTAATTCTTTTTTCAAAGAACCGAATTTAGACCAGGTATGGTGGCGTACACCTATAATCCTAGCACTCAGTAGGCAGAGGCAAGAGGATTGCTTGTGGTTCATGGCCAGCTCAAGCTAAATAGTGAGATCCTGTCTCAAAAAGAAACAAAACAAAATAAATCAAAACAAAAATCCAGGACCAACTTTTATTGTTATTATCTATTATATTCCTATAATTTTTATTTCTTTTAGTTCTGCTTTTATTTTTTAGGTACTGGGGATTGAACCCAGGGTGTCCCACATCTTAATCAGGGTATCCCAACTCATTTTCATTTTTTAATTTTGAGAGAGGGTCTCACAAAATTTCTCAGGCTGGCCTGAATTTGCTATGCTCTTGCCAAATAGCTGGGATTACAAGCATGTGCGTATTTGGCTCCTCTAGCTGTCTTATTTCTTCCCTTCTACTTACTTGTGGTTTAGTTTGTTCTTCTTTTTCCCTGACCTTGAGATCTTTCATCAGGTTATTTGAGAGCTCTCTACTTTTTTATACAGCACTCATTTCCATAGTCTTCCCTTGTGGTTCTGTTTTGCTATATCCCTTTAGTTTTTGATATATTTTGGTTCTATTCTTATATTTCATTAAAAAATTAAATTTCCCCTTTAACTTCTTCAATGATCCATGGTTCATTCAAATGAAGGTTATTTAGTCTCACATGATTGCATATTTCCTACAGTTTCTCTTCCTGTTTATTTCTACTGGGTTTCCAGTAGGATCAGAGAAGATGCATGATATTATTTCACTTGGGGGAGGTATTGGAGGTGAGACCCAGGGCCTTTTCACTGAGCTACATTACTGGGCCTTTTTTCACTTTTTACTTTGAGACGGGGTCTTGCTAAATTTCTAAACTGACCGGTCTGCGTTTGAACTTTCCATCCTCTTGTCTCAGGCTCCCAGAGTTCTGAGACTACAGGCATGAACCTCAATGTCTACCTTTGTATTTTTAAAAAACTTCTTGTATGGTCTGATACATTGTTTATTCTAATATAAAGATATTCTGGGTGGCGGTCTCGTCAACTCCCGGGATGGCAACCTCGGGCCCCTGAGCGCTGCTTGCAGCCTCCCAGGCATTTGGGCGGGCAGGTGCATCCTGGCACGCGGGGCGAACTCGGGGAACCAGGTGGGGCTTCCACATTGTCGAGTATTTTGCAGTTCGGGGGAACCCAGGTCGTCTCGCTGACCCCAACAGTCCACAGTGCTCCCCGTCCTGCCCCAGTCCCCAGGAGCTGCGGGTCCCCTCTGGCCACTGGGAGGTGACAGCTACCTGGAACCAGTATGTCCGGTTGGGCGACAGACAGCACGGAGCCCCAGAGGCAGGGGCACCACCGCGCTGCCACAAGTGGGATTTGAAAATTGTGAGCCAGGTGTCGCCCTTGGATGGAAGAATTGGATTTTTGTTTTTGTTTTCTTTGTATTTCCAGTACCACCAACATGCTCTCCACGCTGCCCCAGAAAGTTCAGCTGGAGCAGTTCCAGCTGGGGGCCTCAGGCTCCTGGGCTGAGCTCAGCGGGCCTCGTGTGCCATCGCCTTCAGTAACTCAGCTTGGGAGGAGGGTGCTTGGCGGCTACAAGGTGCTTGCACTGACCAGCAGCTGCTCATGTCCCCGGCTCCCAGCAGCCCCTGGCTGCATAACTGTTGGGACAGAGGATCAGCCAGGACCGATCTGGGGTCAACACCACACTGAGGGGTGAGGTTCCTACCCCCACTTGGGCCCAGGCCAAATTGACCCCCATGTGTTGTCTTCTTTTTTTTAACAGAGTCTTACTATGTAGTTCAGCCTGGCCTTGAACTTACTATGAAGCCCAGGCTGTTCTTGAACTCACGGCAGATCCTTCTGCTTTGGCCTCCTGGGTTACAGGCTAGGATTACAGGCATTCACCACTCTCATCTCGCTGCCATCTGTGGTTTTAAGCAGAAGTCACTGATTCCTGGCTGAGCCTCTGAGGTAGCTTCCCAATGGTACTGTAACATAATCTCAAATCTAACGGTTTAAATAAAACCGATTGATCTTCCTTCCGCTCTGTAGGAAAAACACCTGACCTGAGTCACTCAAATGAAGGCACAGTCAGGGCTGTGCTCCTTCCTGAAAGCCCCAGGGGAAAAGCTCTTTTTTTCTGTCTCTTTTGAGACAGGGTCTCACTATGCAGTTCAGACTGGCCTTGGGCTCACTTTGTAGCCCAGGCTGGTCTCGAACTCAGAAGGATCCTCCTGCCTCAGCCTCCTGAGTGCTGGGATTACAGGCATGGGAAAAGCTCTTTAAACACCTGGCTGGGAAAAGCTCTTTAAACTCTGCCTGAGACCACCCATGTTGTTCCCTCGATCACCCCCCTTCCAGCCAGCAATGTGGCATTTTTCTTCCATTTCCTAACAGCGTAGCTTTCTTTTTTTTTGAGACAGGGTCTCCATATATAGTCTGGGCTGACCTTGAACTCACTATGTAGGCTGGAGTCAAATTTGAGGTAATCTCTGGCCTCAGCCTCCTGAGTCCTGGGATTACTGGCACGCTCTGCTGCATCCAGCCCTTCTTTTTTCTTTTAATTTGGTCCTGGGGACTGAACACGGGTCCTCATGAATACTAGGCAGGTGCCCTACCATACCTAAGTGACCCATGTACTCAGCCTTTTGAGAAAGGGTCCTGCTAAACTACCCAGTCTAGCCTTGAATTTGTAATCCTTCTGCTGCAGCCTCCAGAGCAGTTGGGATTATAGGCATTAGCTGCCATGCCTGGCCAACCTTTCACTCTGCTTTGCCTGTCTCCTTCTTCTATTCACAAGGACTCTTGAAATTAAACAGCATCCATTTGAGTCATCCACGATAATCTCTCTACTTAAAGTCAACTGGTACCTGGCTGAGGCAGGAGGATCCCCATGAGTTTGAGTCCAGACTGGGTTACATAGTGAATTTTTGTTTCTGTTTTTGTTTTATTTTTTTGTCTGTTTGAGACAGGGTTTCACTATGCACTTCAGGCTGCCCCTGAACTCATTTTGTAGCCTGGGCAAACTTTAAACCTCCTGCCTCAGTATCTTGAGTGGTAGGATTGCAGGCATGCACTACCAGGCTCGGCTGGATTTTTTTTTAAACAAGCTCTTACTGTGCAGATCAGGCTGGCTTTAAACTCACTATATAGGCCAGACATGGTGGCACACACCTGTAATCCAGGTGGCTGAGGCAGGAGGATCACTGAGAATTCAAGGCCATCCTTGGCAATATAGTGAGTTCAAACCCAGCCTGAACTACACAGTGAGACCCTGTCTCAAAAAAAAAAATCCAGTGGTTTGCAAATTGAATTCCCTTTTGACAAGTAAAACACCATAGCCAATCTTTAGGGTGTGGATGTTTGAAGGGCCTTCATTCTGCCTTTCACTCCTTTCCTGGCAAAGTGGGGGGGGGCATGGAGAGAGGATTGGGGCCAAACCAGAAGTTTTGCTGCCTAAACAGCAGGTGGCCTTCCGCCCAGGACCTGGAGTCCAAGCTTCCAGAGCACCCCGGTCACCCTGGCATCTCCTCCCTCAGTACGCGCTGGGTATCAGCTTCTCCCCTTTCTTTCTGCTGGAACTCAGCTCTGATCTCACACGGGGGCCCAGATAGACAGTGCTCCAAGCCCACAATCCTCCATGGCCTGGTGTGTTGGGCCTGGGCCCAAGGCCTGGAAATTCTGGGCAGGATCTTCCCAGGCTGGAGAGGGTGTCCTCACAGAACCCAAGCTGGGCCTTCCAGAAAAAGCGACATCTACTGGGTACGAAGGGGCACGCAGGGTACAGTGGCCTGGAGGTCTCTGAGCTACAGAGTCATCCTCCAGCGGGGCCATGGCCCAGGGTGGTGTCAGCTGAAGAATTTTAATGCTGGAGAGGGGCTTTCATGCAGAAAGAAGCTACCTACGGCTGCCTGTGTTTAAATTAATGCTGTATTTAAAAAGGGCTGTTTTTCTTAAACATCCAAGAGCAATTTGGAAATTTAGTTTTCTATTTATAAAGCTACTAATTTTTTTATAAAAATAACAGTTGCTTTCACTATTCTTTGATTAATATTTAATTAACTCGTAAATTCAACAGATTAAATTCTTCTGAAAATAAATGCCAATTATAAACTTAGGTAATTGAATTTCCTAATGGATTTTATTTTTTTAAGAGTAGGAAAAATGACTGGGGAACAGGAATGGGGAATAGGAATAGCTCCTGAGAGACAAGAGGCGTCCAAAATGGGTTGCCCTTCCTAGTAGATTTTAAACTGCTTTACACAGAGCTGAAATACAGTCTATAGTCCTTAACCACCCTGTGCTTCTACAGAAGAGACTGACATACCTAATAGTCACATTTTTTTTTCTGGATCGTTTCAGTAACTCTTGTGCACCAGTAGACTAAACTATAGAAAATGTGGTAGTAACTCAGTGTGATAGCACTCCAGCACACACCTGTAATCCCAGCACTTTTTGGGAGGCTGAAACAGGAGGATGGAAAGTTTGATCCAGCCTGGGTAATTTAGCAAGATCCTGTCTCCGAAAATATAATAAAATTAGGCCTGGGATATAGCTCTACAGCACAGTGCCTGCCTGGCAGGCACAAGGTCCTGAGTTCAATTCCCAGTTTAAAAAAAAAAGTGCATAAAAAAATTGGGCTGGGGATATGGGTTCGTGGTAGAGCTCTTGCCTTGCATGCACAAGGCCCTGGGTTCAATTCCCAGCACCACACACATACACAAAATAATAATAATAAAATGGAGCCAGGCATGGTAGCACATACCTGTAATCCCAGCATTTGAGAGGCTGAAACAGGTGACTTGCCTTAGTTTGAGGCTGGCCTGGGCTGCAGAGTGAATTCAGGGCCACCCTGAACTATGTAGCAAAACCCTATTCCAAAAAACAAGAAAAGAAAAGAAAAGAAAAGAAAAGAAAAGAAAAGAAAAGAAAAGAAAAGAAAAGAAAAGAAAAGAAAAAGAAAGAAAGAAAGAAAAGTGTTGGGTATGTAGCTCAGTGACAGATTGCCCATGAATTCTATTTCCAGTCCTGAAAAAAGCAAACTGTGGTGGGCACCTGCTTGGTGTGTTGAAGGACTTGTGTTCAATGCCAGCACTGAAAAAAAAATTTTTTAATATGCTTCAGTAAGTTTTTGTAAATATTCAAATTATATTTCTGAATTTAGGTCCCCCTGTTACATTTATCTATTTCTTTGTAATGAACCAGTGAAAATTTGCTGGGTTAAAATAACAGCAGCAGACGGCGGATCTAGTTCAGCAGCACATGCACCCGCCTCACAAATGCAAGGTCTTGAGTTTGGTTTCTGGTACCCAAAAAATAGACAAATAAATAACGACATTGATTCTAGGTCAATGATACGGGCTGGGAGAAGCCGATTGGCTCATCTGCTGGTGTCACCTGAGCCACCGGCCACTGCAGCAGATGGCCATCTCAACGCCAGGGCCTCACATGTACAACCATGTGAGCAGAGGTTGGCTGTAGCTATCAGCCCGGGTTTGTGATTCTGTCCCACTTGATCTCTTTCTTGCCTCTGCAGGCCACAGAACCACCCAGAGAGCAGCTCACCATCTCTGCAGGGGGGACCCGCAGTGAGATCAGACCCCAGGACACGAGTCTTGGCCTCCCGATGCTCTGTGACTGAAGCCCATTGCCAGCCCAGAGGGACCCACTCCTATCCCACGCTTTGTGGGAAAACCCAGTGCACCCAGTGTCTCCTGAGAATCTCTCATTGCCACCCGCTGGTCCCATTCTTCCCACGCCCTTCATTGGCCAGATGAATCCCCGTCCCCCTATTCCAGGTCCTGCTAACATCCACCCTGGGTGATGACACTGTGCATCGCACCCCACATCCAGGTGGCCGTGATACAGACATGTAATGCAATAATTTACTTTATTATTTCATTTCACTGTGGGTTGCACCGACCATGCTGTGTAGTTGTTGTGTTGGGAGCCGAGTAGGGAAGGATGGATGACGTGGTATGAAATATGGGGGACTTGAAGTTACAAACCCCAAACCCAGGGTGGGAGCAGGATGGCTCCTCCCCGATGGGTTCCAGAGGTGTGGGATCAGGGTGGGTCTGACCCTGAGAAAGGTCGGCATGATCTGGACAGGCCCAGGCAGGTCCCGAATATCCTCATTGTCTCATGCCTGCCCTGAGGGATCCCAGTGGGCCTCAGGGACCAGTGTCGCTAGTGTAGGTGGAGAGTCATTGCCCTCCTCAGACTTCAGAGAAGGCCTGAGAAGGAGGTGGATGCTCAGGGGTCATTTGTCTTAAATAAATAACATTTATTATAGTAAAATGTAACAACAACAAAAAAGATGTTCTGCTGTTATTGGATGTAATAATCTTTAACTATTAAGTTCTTTTGGTCTATATGTTAATAAAGCTCTGATATTTTTTTGATTTTTCTGCCTGAAAGAATCTATGAGAAAGGGGTATTGAAGTCCACCAATAATATTATATTGTGGCTTGTCTCTTCCTTTAGCTCTAAAGTATTTGTTTTGTGAAATTTCATGCTATGGTGCATGCATATTTATAATTGTTAAGTCTGTTTATTGACTTGATTCCTTAATCATTATATGTACAATTTTTTTCCTGATACTGGAGATTGAACCCAGGGCCTTTGCATTCAGCTAAATCTCCGACACTGAGACAGTGCAGTGGAATGATCAAGGGGTCCTGCAGATGACAATTCACACAAGTTTCTGATCATCAGAGTACTACAAATGCAGGCAATAGGTCTCTTCTCACCCTGGGAGGGCCTAGGGAGATGCAGTACACTGTCCTGCAAAGCCACTCTGCTGTGAAATCTGCAGCTCTTGTTAATTTAGGCTGTGTGTCTGTAAGGTGCTGGTTTAATGTAGACCTGAGACTGTCTCTCAGAGAGCGAGAGGTGAGTCCCCCTCTATTGGGAGCTGATAACATTTCCAATCTTATTGATATGCTTACAGAAAAGGATTAAAGACACAATGTAATATGGTTTGTGGGGATCCAGGAAGGTCAATGCTCTCTTGGAGTAAAGATAAAGACTTCTCTGGGCTCTCAGTATCTACTGGTCCTTAACAAATCAGGGGATGCAGAGAAGTGGAGGTCATATTTGAGGCAAAAGTTGTGAGAAAATCAGCAAGGCCTTGAGAAGTCAGAACAAAGACATTCCAAGCAATAAGCCTTACTAACTGTGAGAACTGTCATATCTCTTATATTGGTGGTTATTGCCCTGGAATAGGAGTGAGAGCCAAATGTCCTCAACTTCGATCTTATCTTGTCTTTGGAGATGTTACAGTGCCACAGACCACTGAAGGTCTGTACTGGGATTGCTGATGTGAAGAGTTACATTTTCTGCTTGCCAGCCACTGGCTATTATGGTAAGTCATAAAGGAGTGGGACACACTAACAAATAAATATAGAAAAGCTACCAGAGTAACTCTAAAGCTTGCTCAGCACCACTTCAAAGTGGTCTTTGTCACCCCTCCCACAGTGTAGCATCATGTGACAGGTTCTGGGACACTGTTTCTCTTGCTATGCTACATGCTGATATTCTCTGGGTTTCCTCCAGTGTCCTTCTGTCTGCTGTTGAATTTCAGTGCTGTCCCACAGCCATTCTTCTCCATGTGTCACTATATACCTGTTACTTTTGCTTTGGTTCTGTTCTATTGTTATGGCTTGTGTCTAGATGTATCCTCTCCAAAGCTTTATATGATTATAATAGGTTTTTTTCAGAGGTAGCTGGATCTAGAGTGTGTGATCCTGGGATTCAAGGTGTGAGTGATACACCTAACTGAGGACACATAGATGGCGTAAAATAAAAGGGACAGAAAGAGGGCCAATGTGTCCACACTTGCCTGCTTACCAGGGGCTATTTTTTCTCTGTGATGCCCCTCTGCCATGCTGTCCTGCCTTTGTTGTGACCAGCAGTGGCTCTTCATGTTCCCAGGGGAAGGACCGAGAGAGGTTGGGAAAATAAAGAAAAGATGAAAACTGAGGTCGGAGGAGCCCTTTCTCTCCCAATGGGAGGAAAGGAACTACTCCCCTAAAGCAGTGTGTTTATTTATACATTTAGCAACCTAATATCACATGACAACCTGTTGCCTAGTAATCTGGGTGTGTGACAACCTAAGGGCTTGATTTTTGGGCCTGAAGTCACTTGTTTCTGCTGCTTTCCCTGGAAGGTCTTTGTTCTCAGACATGGATTGTCTTTGCTCCACAGTCCAAGTGCCTTCCAATAGATGAATGAAGAAACTAAATGTGGTGCATTCATACAATGAAATATTATTCACCCATATAAAGAAATAAAGGCCTCATGCATGATACAACACGGATGAAAGTCAAAGTCATTATGGTAACTGAAATAAGGCAGTCACAAATGACACAAATTATGTATATATGATTCTACTGATATGAATACCTATTCTACAGGGCATAATGTAGGTAAGTGATTACTGTGGGCTGGCAAAGAAAGGGATTCAATTTGACTACTTACTGGGTATGGGGTCTTAAACTGGAATAATGAAGAGTTTCAGGAACTGGTTAGTGGTATGGTGATGGATGCACATTGATGTGAATGAACTTAATGCCAATAATTACACATTTTAAAGGCATTAAAATGGCATGTATCATGTTATGTCTCTATAACTGCAATAAAAAAATCAGCAAAGGATGTGGATAGACTGTTCTCCACAGATGACCAACAACAAAGCCTGTATCATTAGTCATTAGGGAAATAAAATTCAAAAGCACCATTAACTGCTCCTTGCCTTCTGCTAGGAGGTTTATAATAAAAAGGAAAACAGTAAGTGTTTATCCTCACATATTGTGAGAAGGACTGGTAAATAGTGTAGTTAATTTGGCAACCCTCTGGCTTTTCCTGAAAAAAATTAAACATTGTTAAAGTGACCTAGCAATTCCACTGCTAGATCTGTACCCAAAAGAAAATAAAGATAAATTCTTCTTTGAGACAACATCTCACTATGTGGTGCAAGCTGACCTTGAACTCACTTATGTAGCCCACGCTGGCCTCCAAGATATGATCCTCCTGCCTCAGCCTCCCAAATGCTGCTATTACAGGCATGTGCCACCACACCCAGAGAAAACTAAAAATTTGTACACAAATGTGAATAGAAGTGTTATTCCTAGTAGCCAGATAGTGAAACTACTCAAATGTCCATCAACTGGTCAATGGATGAATAAAATTTATTCCCTCCATAAAATAGAATATCAGTCAGCCTTAAAAATGAAACACACATTCTACATGATGAACTTTGAAAACTTCTTACTAAATGAAAAAGACCATTCCAAAATTGTACATATTATTTACACTTACATAAAACATCCATCATAGACAAATCCAACAGAGATAGAACATACATTAGTGGGCCAGGGATTTAGCCCAGTGACCCAAATGCTTGCCTGGTAAGTGTGAGGTCGAGAGATCAATCCCGAGTACGAAAAGAAAAGAAAAGAAAAGAAAAGAAAAGAAAAGAAAAGAAAAGAAAGAGAAAGAAAGAAAGAAAGAAAGAAAGAAAGAAAGAGAAAGAAAGAAAGAAAGAAAGAAAGAAAGAAAGAAAGAAAGAAAGAAAGAAAGAAAGAAAATTCATTATTGAGTCAAGTGGATGCCTAGAATCTGAATTATTAGGCTGGGGATTTAGCTCAATACAGTAAGCACCTGCCAGGCAAATGTGAGGTCGTGAGTTCCATCCCTGGTACCCCCCCCAAAAAAAATCTGACTATCAATTATTTCAGAAGTTGAGGTCAGATAATCAGCTAAATTTGAGGCAACACAGTGAGATGTTGTCTCAAAACATAAAGTACACTAGTGTTTGCCTGAGACCAGGTAGGGAGATTGGAGGGTTGGGGTAGGACATGGTATTTCACTGGTAAGGAGTACAGCATTTCTTTTCTGGTGGGAACACTGTTCTAAAATTAGATGAGGTAGGGGCTGGGGGTTTAGCTCAGTGGTATAAGCGCCTGCCTTGCAAGCGCGCCGTCATGAGTTCAATCCCTGGTACTAATGAAAAAATAAAAAATAAAATTAGATGATGTGGACGGTGAAAATGATCACAATGTGTGAATGTCTACCAATAAAACCCATTCATCTGTATAATTAATAAAAGCAAACTGAAAAGATTAAATAAATAAAATAAAATTAGATAGTGGTGATGGGAGACAACTTTGAAATATAAAAACTACAGAATTGCACATGCTAAAAAGAATAAATTTCATGAGTTGTTAATTATATTTGAGTAGAGCTGTTATTTATAAACAAGAGTTTGTTGATAAGTATTTTCTTACTGAATATTATTTGAAGGCAATATCTAAATGAAAATGTAAAACCAGCAGCCAGCATATAATATTACAGTCTTTCATTGTAGATGCCTCATTTTAAGAGGAACATTGGTAGAGTATTCCTAGAGAGAACACAGCTAATAAAGGAACAGATCTCATGAGGAATAATTTAAAGCAAAAGTTGATGTTTATACAAGAAATACGTAGTCAAGGGCCATGAGTGTTCTTCAAACTACCTGAAAGTCAACTATGTTTTAAAAAATGGATTAGTCTGGGGCCAAGTGGTGCAGCGCCTGTACAGCAAGCACAAGGTCTTGAGGTCAATTCCTTTTACCACACACACACACACACACACACACACACACAAAATAAGATTAGCCTAGCACCGTGTTTCCCCAAATTTAGAATTTAAACCACTGGATTGAAACTATATTTGTACAACATGAGAAGTGGGCTGTCTTGTTTTTCTGAGGCTGTGTTTGTTTCCCTTTAATTCCTAAAAGGATGTATTAATAGATGTAAGGACGACTGGCCACCAGAAAATGCGCCAGCAAGGAGCGCGAAGCACAAGGGCGGGTGTTGTATCACCCGCGCTGCAGTCCCCGCGCGACGGGAACTAAAGGAGGAGAAATGTGACTCAAGGCCCAAGGGGTTGGCCGCCCGGCTGTCCTGGGGGAGGTTTTGGGAGAAGGCTGCCTGTGTGAGTGGGCCAGTGCTTCTGGAGGATCTTCCAGTGCACTGGCAGCAGGGTGCTCCAGACCAGCTAGGCCTCCACTCACACCTGACCCTTAGGACTTCAGTGGCGGGATCCCTGGAGGGCACACCTTCCAATAAGGCCAGGCCTGGGGTCCTGCCCTAGAACTCGGGAGGAGGCGGGGCTGACCCCTGGGGCGGGATCCAGGGATCTGGGCTCTTGCCGCAGAGTCCTCCCCTTGGCTGGCGCCTCGTGGGCCTGGTTAGGGGGAGGGCGGGGCTATTGTCAGGACGGCCCCCTCCCGGGGCCGTGGCCACTAGGCAGCTCCCGGAAGGGAGCGGGCCCGAACTGGGGGCGGGGCTACACTGCCGGCGGTCGCTGGAGGAGGCTGAGGGGGCGCTGTACTGACTGCTTGCCTCACGTCGCAGGCTCGAAAAGGAGCGGAGGCTGTGGTGGCTGCAGAGGCCGAAGCCCAGCTGGGGCGGGGACGGGGGCGGGGACGGGGACGGGGACGGGGGCGGGGGCGGGGGAGGGGTGCCTGCGAGAAGGGCTCCAGGAGACTAGGGGCGCTCTGGGACTCGCCTTTCGCAGTCTACTAGGCTCACGCTCCTACGGGTCTCCCGGTCTGCGGGGTCGGCGGCGGCCTGGGCTCATGGCGGCGTCCGCGGCTCTGTCGGCAGCGGCGGCGGCGGCGACCCTATCGGGCCTGGTGGTGCGACTGTCGCGCTCCGTGGCGTTGCGCGGCTCCTACGGCGCCTTCTGCAAAGGACTCACGCGCACGCTACTCATCTTCTTCGACCTGGCCTGGCGGCTGCGCTCTACCTTCCCCTACTTCTACGTGGTGGCCTCGGTGGTGCTCAACGTGCGCCTGCAGGTGCGGATCGAGTGAGCGCCGCGACGGTGGCGCTGGCGGTGGCGGTGGCTGCGGCGGCCGGGCCGGCGGGAGGAAGACTCGCCCGCCCCACCGCGCAGGGCCGGGACGCCGCAGGAGGGACTGTGGGGCCGCCCTGGCCACCGGTACGCGGCGGGAGGCGGAGGCAGCACAACCAGAGGCCTTTGCCCTGGACCTCCCCAGCGGGGCGACGGCTACGCAGCCTCAACACCCGAGCCCGGACTCCGGCCGCGCCGCCTGCAGGGACCCACGCAAAGGCTCCTTGCCGGTGGGCTCGCCAAAATTGTTCAGGTCCAGCCGACCTGTTGCCTCACAGTGGCCGAAGGAGGTAACCGGAAAGGACGAATTCTGCTGCAGCAGCTTAATTTTCCAGGCCCTGCACTGACAGGTAGGAGGCCACAGGTTCAAATGAGAGCTGGGTGATATCTGCTGCCTTTGAGGCTGCCTGATAATTTGGGAGAAATAGGGACTTCAGCCTGAGAGAACAGCCCAAAAAGCTTCCCAGCTGAGCTGGGGAAGGCATAGGCAGGTGCCTCTTTGCTGACTCCCTGTCATGAGTCCGCCATGGGCATCGCAGAGGGTCAGGCCATCACCAACACAGGGACAAGAACCCTAGTCAGCCCCTCTGCCAGTCCTTCCCCTTTAATCAGAGGTCTGGGTGATGTTACCTGAACCCTTGGCAATAAGGGAGAACAGGCCAAAGAACTCCTGGGAAGGACTGGGGAGAAAAGAGTTGCCCCCCCTTACCCTGATCCTCGCAGACCAGATGGAGAATACTGCTTCTCTCTGCAGCCAAACCCTGGCTTCTGCTGCTTAGACCTGAGGTTCCTGGACCTCACTACAGCTGTCCACAGACAGCCCTTCCTCAAACTGTCTCCTGCCTTGCTTTTGGGAACAGGGGGCTGGCCTCTCCTGCACCTGTTGTACCTCTTGCACCCGTAGCCACACCTGAGGACAACTTTTCAGCCAGAGAAGAGTGGGAAAGTCGTTCCTGGCTGTCCCGTACCCCTGGTCTTGGTCCTTGGCCCTGTCAGCCCAGGGTCCCTTCAGCGGCTACCACTGCCCTCCCAGGCACACAGAAGCCCATCCTCTAGCCATGGACAGCCCGGGGAGCCCACTGTATGCCTAGGGGATCTGAGCCAGTGGGAGGAGGCCTCTGAGCGGGCAATAGAGCCCAGACAGGTGGGGAAGGTTGTAAAGGAGGCCACAAGGAGAACAAGACCATTCTTGGTTGCCTGGCAGCTCTAAAGTCTCCTCTTTCTTTTTTTCTTTCTTTTTCAGACCCTATTTTTAATGGATGGTTTCCTGCTTCTTTGGACTTATCAAGAGTCACATTCCTGGTCCAGCAGCTGCCTGGGGAGCAGCAGAGTGAAGGACCTGCCCAGGAGAGGCCTTCCTGACAAAGGCCCCACATGGGCCTGGCACAGAGGAGTGAGGTGCACTGGACCAAGAGATCTAGCAACACTGTGAGGGAGGCGCATTCTCCCACCTAATGAGCAAAATTGGGCTCCCTGAAGGGGCTGGGATTGGAGCTTGTCACACAGACAGGAGGGGATGGAACCTGAGCTGGCCCCTGCCCTAGAACTTGCCTAGGCCTTCTGCAGGCTTCTCCCAGACCAGACAGGAAAGGAAGGGAGCACAGAGTTCCAGGGCACTGAGAAGCAGAGGCGCAGGAGTAGGGAATCTGGGGATCTGGCTTTCCTTGAAGAGAGATCAGGGGTCACAGGAAATACAGAACAGCAAACTGAAGTGGAGGACAAGAGGTGGGACTTATCCCAGGACTTATTGGGGAGTCAAGTCCTCCCCACGGAACCTACCCTCCCTATCCTACCTGAGTTTGTCCAGAGGCCCCTCTGCAGTTGTGTGACACAAGCCTCCTAGCTTGGTGGTAGAGTGTGAATGATGGTGGCCATGTGGCTCTGGGGACTCGAGGTGACTAAGAAGGTGGAGATAAACCTGGGCTCAGATAGGGCTGAGCCCCACGGCATGATTCCATCTCGTGCCCCACGTGGGATAAATCTCATCCCCATGGATGGGATTGGGCCTGGAGAGGAACTGGGGTCCCAGAGCAGCCAGGTGCTGCATGAGGAGACTGAATTGTCCAGGAGCCACCCAAGGAGCACCCTTTCACGCTCCTGTTCCTTCAGCTCCCTTGGCAGCGGGAGCCTGAGGCCCACACACTCCTCAGTTCCTGGTGCTGAAATCTGCAGCAGTCTGGCTGCCCCAGGGACAGAGTGGCCCAGCCTCCTACCATCTCTCCTCAGCTGCCCATTGGAGCTTAAGTCCTAGGTAAAGACCTTGGTCTTCCTCACCCTAAAAACAAAAACTGGAAGGCACCAGTCACTTGCTTCCTGAGGTTTCTGATAGCCCAGGCTTAATGGCACCCTTCCCCATGCTCCATCTCCCCCAAGCACCAGGTCCTGTTGGTCTCTCTTGTTCCCCAACTCCTATTTCCCCAGAACCCCCTCTGGTGATCTTTCACTTCTGTCCCCCATGCACAGGTGCTCTCCAGGAGCCATTGTGAGACGCAGGAGCCACACAGGGCTGGAGAAGGATAAAGCAGGAGCTGGGGCCTGTCAGGGTCTGCTACTCAGATGGGTTCCTTTCCAACCCTAGTCCCACCCTGAGTGTCAGGACCCCCGCCTCTGTCCTCTTTCTGGGCCATTGTGAAGGAAAAAGGAAGGGCCTTCCCTGAGTGCACATTTGGGTGTGGGTATGTGTGCACATGTAAGTGTATGTGTGCTCATGGGAGCAGCGTGGGCATGAAGATGATTTTGAGAGGAGGGAGCTGATGAGGAGTAGCCACTTAAGGTTCCCAGCTTGCCCTGTGCCAGGGGCTCGCTTGGGCCTTGGAGGCAGGAAGGGGCGTGCAGCTTCCAGACCCCACCCTCAGCAACCACTGCTGGAGGCTCCATACATACTCAGAGCTCTGGTGTGGCCTCCGGCAGTCTGTGCCCAAAAAGGTCCTCAGGAGAGGTCAGGAAGCAGGCTTCAGCCTTGTGTTCCCGGCACTGGCCTGGCCTTGAGTAGTTGGCAAACTGCTTCTCCGTCTCCCTTCTGGCCCTGCTTTCTCTCTCTATGGGTCCCTTGCTGTGTTATGGGGCCTCAATGCACTTTATTTGCAGTCTGTTCCAGGCGATAGAGCTTACACAGATGCAGACATGGCCTTGATGACTCCATTTCTGTGTGATGCATTCTCCACTGGCCAACACTGCCTGTCAGAAACCTTGTCTTATTTCTGGTGTTGTCACATCCTGTTGTCTCCCCAAGTAAAAAAAAATCCTTGAGTTTTCAGTACACTGCAATTCTGACTGGAGGCCTCCTGTTTCTGCTGGGTGGATGGCATAACCCTAGGGGAGGGGGGAGTCACACTCTGGGCCCTGGAGTTGAGAGCCCCAAACCTGCTGAAGCCTGCTCCCTGGGACCTCTGAGAGTCTGGCATGGGTGTGCAGGCAACCTACTCAAGCCCTGTCCAGCCCCCACTTGTGGGATCCCTACCCCACCTAAGCAGGCAGCATCAGAGCCTGGCTCAGGAAAGGGCACTTGCTCCTGTTTCCTTTCCTTCATTGGTCAAACCTGAAGCAAGTCTGTTTGTCCATCTAAGAGCTGGGTGTTGAAAGCACTCAGTGCAGGTGAACCTTGAGGATAAAGAGAAGTCAATCTGCCTAACTTCAGGTCACTTTGTGCAGCCCAGAGTCACACCTGGAGCAGCAGGTGATAAAGTCAGCACTGCCTCCCTGTGGGCAGGTTGCTGGAAACACTTGGAGGGGACCAGCCACCCACCAGGCCATGGACCTGGAAGCCTGCTTCCCTCACCTACCTTAGACCCAAATTTCTACTGGCTCTTCAGAGAAGCTAGAGACCAAGGGCTGAGGTGAGCTGGTGGCTGGCAAAAGGGCTGAAAGCCCGGGAGCAGGGCCAAGCATGAGGCTGGGAGCAGAAGTAGAGGTTGGGGGGCCTGGGGTGTGCAGGCCAGGGGGCTGAGGGCAGCACTGAGGAGGGGACAACTGAACACGTGTAAAGAAGGCACGCAGGGCCCCAGGAGGGAGGTATCATGGGCACACAGAAATATGCTCACACTAAAGAGAACAGCCTGGAGTTAGGTGCCTCTTTGTACTCAGTTGTCTGTCACCAAAGAATCCAAGGTCAGAGCATCCTAAGAAATACAACCTACCAGCACTGGTGTGGATTCCCTGTGGCATCTTCCATCACAGGAGGGACACACCCAGATTCCTGAGCTTTGCTAGACTCCTCAGCATCACCCTGTCCAATCTCTGATGGTCCATCTCCACTAAAAGCATCTCCAGCAGAGCAGAAAGGACAGGCTCGGTGCTGGGGATTTAGCTCAGTGGCATAAGTGCCTACCTTACAAGCATGCAGTTATGAGTTCAATCCCCGGTACCGGTTTAAAAAAGACAGGCTCACCCCCAGCCTGGGGCCCAGGCATGGTGACAAGTGGGCCAGCTCCAGAAATAGGCTGGCTTGGCCTGCAGTGGTGAAGGAAAACACTTGGGCCTCAGGAGACACTGAGCCCAGTGCTTTCACTTCTGCAGAGCCCCCATTTGTCACACACAACCCCTTGACGTTATTGAAGATCCTGTGGGTGCTCATGGAAGTTCAATGGGTGAAATGTGCCAAACATTTGTCACCAGGCCTTACCTGGAGCAGCCTGGTTGAAGTGGGGAAAGAACCGAATGAAGGAACCTGATGGGCTGGTGCATGCCTGTTATCCCAGCAGCTGGAAGGCTGAAGCAGGAGGATCATTGTGAACCTCCTCGGAGGGTATGGTGTGTGCCACCCATTGTGCTGGGAACATTGGGCTGCTACTCTCAGCAGAGAGCCACACTCGCTGGTCCACAGCACCGTGAAGCCGAGGGTGGCAGCCCAGTGTGAAACACATCCCTGAGCAGAAGCTCTTTCAGGAACTCCTTTGCCCTGGAGGGGCAGGCAGTTGGGCTGGAAGGATGGTGCAGTGGCAAAGGCAGATGACCCTATCTTTTCTGCGTGCAATCCAGGAGACAGACAGGAAACCTGGGCTCCGAGGAGAAGGTCTGGGAACTTCTCCAATGCTCCTCCCTGCACAGTGCCAAGATGGGCCACCTGCCTCCTCCTGTCCACCCAACCTCCAGAGATGGGAAAAATCTAAACAACTAAGTGAGGAGACAGCAACAGAGCAGGAAGTGGGCAGTTTCTGGGGTCACAGGAGCCAAAACATACCAAGTCACATCCGTTTCTACCCTACATTGGGCCTAAGGGAAGCCTCTGGGTTTTGGCTAAATTTCTGTTGTGTGAATCAGTGTCTATCCTAGACGTGCATGTGTGCTTGTATGTGTATGTGTGTGTGTATGTGTGTGTGTGTGTGTGTGTAGAGAAAGAAGCAGAGACTGCTTAGAATCTGCTCCTGCTGGAGGGCCAGGCAATTGGGCTGAAGGATGAGCTCCAATGCTCATCTTTCTGAGTCAAGTATTTCTCTGCAACCAAAGCTGCCTACTGCTCCCTTGTATGAAGGAAGGTGTCCTCAGGCATTTCCCACTGTTTCATGGTTATTTACCCTTTTTGTTTGGAGAATTTGGGAAGGCATTGGAGGCTGAGTTTGGGTTAATGTTTGATGGATGGTGCAGTGAAAGATGTTGTGGAATACTCAGGACCAGCTCCTACATACGCACTCCTAGAACTGGGCCAAAGGAGTAGGCACAGTGTGTGCCCTTGATATCCTCCAGCACTGTGGGACCAAGTTACTCTACTCGCTTCAATCAGGAATGAGTTTCAGATATAAGGAGACAGTTCTGAGTCAAAGTAGAAGTTTTAATATTTTGTGACTGCCTTTGGTTGGCTCAAGCTGCGTACATTTCTCCCTCTTCAAGACCAATGTAATGTTTAGTTTGTCATCACTTTCCTACAGCTTTTCTGTATTCATCATCTCCACTTTACTGAGAGTTCAATCCAGTCTCCTAGCACAGAGAACTGGGTGCTTTCCTTCCCTCCCCTTTGCCTGTATTTAATCAAGGTTCATAAATCTCCCAATTTGACACCATCAAATGGTTTATTTTGCATCCATAATCAGAATGAAATACTTTCATACTTCTATTGACCATTTCTACTTCCCCTTTTAATTATAGGGATTTTTTTTTTACTTTAGGCCAGGATGTCAGCTTGGACTTGCTCTGCACTACCCTGAGCCACTCCATCCCCACCCACTTTTCCAAATACTTTAGTGATGGGTAAAGGAACTTAAAAACACTAGCCACTCACACCAGGAAAGTATCAGGGCCAGAAGCAGTGGCAGGCAGGGCAGCAAGGGGACCTGATGCTGTGCAACCCTTGGAGGCTGGGATGGAAACAGGTCTGAGAAACCAGGGAGTCAGCAAGCCCAGGCAGGTACTGTGTTGTGGTGGGGAGCCAGACCGAGATGTTCTGTGGGATGTAGGAGGCAGAAATACGTTGTCTGCCAAAGATTTCGAACCAGGGCACCGTGACCTGCCTACTTGGGGGCTCTACAAAATAAGTGGCCTGCCCAAGCCATGGGTTGAAACAGAGTCGCACTTAAGTCTCTCAATCCCCAGTCTGCCCTGTGCTCACTTGGAGTCCAGATGCTATGTGACAGCCAACCCAACTGGTGAGTAATGTGAATATGTATGTACACAAAATGTACTGCTAGACACATTTCTATGAAACTGAGGAACATTTAGGACAAAGTGAATAACCTAATACCCACTGGAGAGGAAAAAGAAGACACTCCACAAATGAATAACAACCAGTTTGGCAGCAAACATCTAAACAATGAGTGACAAAAGACAATGCAGCCATAGGGGTTCAGCTGCAGGATACAGAAACCACTTTGTAGGGAACAGCTGAAGCTGGAGACTGATGAGACCGAGGGGCCAGCAGGAGAACAATGAGCACTGTGCCAAGGAGCTGCTCCAGCTCAGAGAACACTAAGCCCCAAGGCAATCCAAGCAATGAGTGGCTAGGCAAACAGGTGTCATGTGCCTTTGTCCTGCTAAATGTATAAACGAATGCCCCAGAGTAGTTGAATAGTTCCTTTCCTCCCATCTGGAGAGAGGGCTCCACCTGACCCCAGCTTTTGACCTTCTCATCCTCCCCTCCCCCAACATCTAGAGCAGCAACTGGATGCTGTACCACTTTTACACACAAGTTAGACTCAGGCACAGACCAAGTGCTTGCTGAATGATTTCTGGGATGAAGGAATGAGGGTGAGGTTGGGCCTCCAAACACACCCCTAGCATTCCACAAAAGCACTGCCCCAACCACGGAGAAAGCACTTGTGCAAAATCAAGGTGGTAAGGAAATCAGGAACTCCACACTGGAGTCATCCACTTCCACAGCACACTCCAGTGGCTGGGATGCAGGGGCTGAAAGCTGCAGCCATCAGCACAACCTTTGACACGAAGTAGGGACTAGAACAGAATTCCTGCAGCAGGCAAACACGAAGGCTGTAGAACTGCACTGGACAGCAGAATAAACCAGTGAAGCAGAAGATGGGCACCATTTCTTGTGTTAATTTACACCTAGAACTTCTTAGTGCTGGGCTACCAGGAAATAGACTTTCAACTCTCTGACAGGGCACTGCTTTAGGAGAGTGGGAAAGACACTGAGTCTCAATTCACCATATGCATCAGTGTCTTCAGAGTGCTCAGAAAAAACTCCTGTGAGCTGAGAGTGTGTGGATGAATGTGAAGTGAACATCCCCTGATACACAGAAGGGCTTAGAGATTTACTATCCATCAAATCTTGCTGGTGGGATTACTAAAGGTTGTGTGAGCTATGACAACAATAATTTCAAAGGAAGGGAAGAAACAATAGCAAGTAAATACGAAAAGAAGTTTCAGAATCTCCACATGCATTAATGACTACTGGGAAAAGAGAAAGAAAAACAATGCTTTCTGTTCATTGAGAACTTTGCATCAACGTTTAAGGTGAGCTCAATTGTCAGTGGACTGGAAAAAGAGACTGCCGGAGTGCTGGGACTGGAACAAGAGACCACTAGAGTACTCGTCCCAGGGGTGCTGTACTCATCAGTGGACTCACCCACTGGTGCTCACTACTGAATGTGCTGATAGGGGTGGCTGGCTTTTGGGGGGTACATCTCTCCCTAGTGCTTTTCCTTTGCACACTATCTCCTGGCCACCTCACTGAGAGGCTTGGCTCTGACCACACTGTTCTTGGGCTGCCTTGAATCCAGCCCATCACAACCTGAAGCCTCTGAAAAAGTGAACCAAATTAAACCCCTTCTTGAATTTGCAGCATCAGACAGTTCATCCCAGTAATGGGAAAATTGATTGATACAGTCAGGTTACTTTTCTAAGCACACTATACAGACTAAGTAATGCAATACTCATGAGGGCTCTGAAACAGAAACTCGGGCTATCATTTTTTAGGGGATGAGGTGACTGAGGCTCAAAAGGTAAAGTTACTTGTCCAAGGTCACACGTGTGCTGGAGGAAGGATGTGAACCTAGGCAGTTTCATTCACAGTTCTCAAGGCCCAAAACCATGGTTTCAGCATCACTTTCTGGTGAAGGCTCATAGCAGATAGTATCCCATGGCAGGAGCATGTGGGGTGGAGGGGAGGAGGGTGGAAGAGAGAAAGTGAATGGGAAAAGGGAGGGAGGTCATAGGTCCAAGTGTCTGGGTGCTCCCTTGTGCAAAAATCCATTCCCTCAGGAAGTAATCCAGTCGTTCCTGCAAGACCTAACCCACCCTTGAAACCAGTGCTTATCCCTTCCTGGGAGTGGTCATAATCTAATCACCACCTATGATGCCTCAATAAGAGGTATCACACCTTTCCATATCACTACA